>OX637925.1:157500-190000 GCA_951802735.1 Nomada hirtipes | reverse complement strand
GAGTCCTCGTTCGCCACCGGGGTCCTCCTCCCCCGAGCGGATAGGAGCCTCCTTTTGTCACTTATTTGTTTAAGTGATTTGTGCGGCAGGAATTCGCGTATTTTCACGTTCGGGTATCTTTCATTGTGGAACCTCCTATCCAGTTGGATTAGGAGGTCCACTTCCTCTTTGGTCCAAGCCGAGGCTCTATTACTTGGACCGTTCCTGCCGCTTCCTGCCTCCTGTCTTTTTTGATTCCGCGCCAGAGGATGTCTGTGTCTTTCATGCTGTGACAGTCCTCTCTGGGTCCGGAATACTCTTCCGCCCAGCTGGCATTCCACCTGTGCCTCTCCCTCGGCTATGTTTTCGCACACTCTATTTCTGCATTTATGAGCATGACACTGCCAACCTTGGAGCTTGGTAAAACTCCTCTGGCAGGCAGCGCATCTCCAAATGGCTTTATGCCGAGGGTGTTTCTTTTCCACGTGTTCTACAAATTGTGCTTCCTTAAGGAAGCACTCCCCCGGACCCTCGCCGGCGCAGAACCTGCAGGTAATATACCCGCTCAGGGGTAGGTCCGTCCATTGTTCCATGTCATGACCTGTAGCATTGCCTAAGTCGTCATAGGTGGTCCTCCTATCCAAAGCGGACATGTCCGCCACGGGAGCCCCAGGACCGGAGGCCCCCGTGTCCGAGGCTTCTCTACTTTCGTATCTATCCATTACTAGATTGTTTCTAATTTGTTCCTTATATATGTAGGAGTCGGAACCGTTCGACAATTTAAAATACGGCGATAACATGTTTATTTCGGCAGCCGACGAGGATGCGGGTCGCTCACCGGTGTCAATGACCGATGGCATAATAAATCTCAGACACAGGTAATAGGTGAGCGACCGCCGAAATAAACATGACGCAGAGTGAGAGAGAGAGAGAGAGAGAGAGAGAGAGAGAGAGAGAGAGAGAGAGAGAGATAAGCGACTAAAGTGCGTTGACCGAGAGGTACAGAGTATGTGAGTAAATGTGTGTGTGTCATTTTAGTATATAAGGAAGCGAGCAGCAGGAATAAAGGATTACAACCGATTAGCGAGAGTCAGAGAGTAGAGTGAGAGAGTGAGCAGAGAGTAAGACATAGAGAAAAATCAGCGAGTTACGTTATACTTTGTTAAAGTCCGTCTTTGTGATTGTTTTAAATAAAGCTTTTTACTGCACCGAATAACACGAGGGATTATCTTGGCATATCCGCCAATCCAACCAAATCCCTACATATATCTGTTCCTGTCCGTATCCATACCTGTTCCTTTTGCTTGCCTGGTCGTGTGGACAAAACCTATCGGGATGGCAAGCCCGGCCGTTGGCGGCGTTTTAGAGTGCGCCGGGGGATGTGGCCGTCAGGTGGTTTCGAACTATTTGTGGGTGCCGGCAGCGCGTTGTTCTGCGCCCCCGGTGCCAAACGGGCCGGGCTATGCTGTTGAGCCCCGGCAGCACATCACCCCACGCCAGCCGGTCGACCAGAATTTTTGCCAAAATTCTCTAAGTACCAGCGGCGTATTGGTTTCCACCGCTGGACCGGCGGCAAAATGCCGCCAAGTTCCAGCGTCGTATTGCTTTCAGCCGCTGGAGCTAGGCTAGGATTGTAGTAGCAGCAATTTTCTTCTAAGTGCCAGCGGCGTATTGCTTTCCACCGCTGGACCAGCAGCAAAATGCCGTTAAGTTCCAGCGGCGTATTGCTTTACGCCGCCGGGGCTAGGCTAGAGTTGTTCCTCGATCGTACCACATCCCCCAACGTGTTTTGGGGCACTACGTGCCCCATAAGTATCACCATATTTCGTATTTTTATGCTTATAGCATATCATTAATATTAGTAATAATAATTTTTTTACTATTATACTTCTTTGCCGTTCAACGGCCCGACCAACGTGCCATCCAGCTCGGGTAGGTGGGGTTACCAGTCCCCAGCGGTGCTGCCCCTCACCGCCCTGCCAGCTCGAGTGGGTGGGGTCGCCACTCCCCAACGGCGTCGCCCTCACCGCTCTGCCCTTAAGAGTCATTAAATTTAATTATTAAATTAAATCGATTAAATCGAGCTTCTAGTACTTTGACACCCTCTATTACATCTATTTCGCTGCTCCAAGATTGATAAACAGTTTGCTGAATTGAACGTGTGTTGGAGAACTTACCCGCCCACTTTTCTCTTAATCCTATATTGGATAAAGCATAGAGTTTGTTCAGTAACTTAGGGTTACAGGGCTTGATAGATAGTAAGTCAGATACTAGATTGTTTTGCTCCTGATCAGCTTCTACAGAAAACAGACCTTGTATTGTCTTGTTCACTATAAAGTCTTGTAGTCCTCTCTTCACCTCTTGTCGAATATAATTTTCTGGTTGTCTTGGTATTTGCAGAGGTAAACACTGCGGATCCTTAATCAAGGTTAAGGGATCAGGATGAGCTGTTGTTATGGTAGCAATCTTCGGCACCACATCCTTAAATCGCGGCATTCTGATGAGAGTGCGTAGCAAGTGTAGATTTGCTGTGAGCATATCTTGAGTGGCACGGGTGGCGAACTGACAGAGTAAAGATATCGGATATCCTCCAACATTTCTTGTTGAGCATAACAGAACTATCAGCAGCTCATCAGTAACAGAGTCCCACCACTCCTGGTATAATCTATGAGCTGATTCAAAAGAGGAAACCAAATATGCATGATCTGGAATACTATCTTCACCTGCCGCAGCTGCACCTGTCGAGTAAAATCCCGCTAAATCACTATTTAAAGATGGTATAGTTTGATTTGGTTCACTAGCCACTCTAGATATCCTCTTGAGAGCTCCACTGACTTGGGCAGATCTGTATCTATACTTTCTGGAATATTCGAAAAGATTTCTAGAATACCATGTCTCTTCTAACTTCACGACTATCCCGGCTAGTGTAGAATAATGCTTCAGTTGGTTGAAAAAGAATTTCACATAGGTGTCTTCATTATGCCGAATCTTACGAAGTCGAAAAGGTGAAGGTATCCTTAACAATATCACCTGATTATCCCCTTGTCCTAACAGAGTGGCTGTCGTACCACATGCCCAAGACGCCATGAGAATGATCAAAATGGTGATCATGGTCCAACCTTTCTGTCTCAAGCCTTCTAACCAAGCTTCAGGTCCTACAAAACATCTAGGTCCTTCTAGTGGATTGTTATCTGATCCTTGTTCAGGAGGATGAAATTGGTCTTGAAAGAGTATATAGGAGATCAAGGGAAAGTTGTGTGTAAATGAGTAAACACCTTTCAGACCAAACAATTTGTCTATTTCTTCAAACAAAGGAGTTGCCACTTCATATCTAAAATTTGTACACCAGGATGAAAAATCTAGAACAATAAATGTGTAAGAACCTTCATCTGATTCCAGGGATGGAGTATTCATTCGGTTGATTGTTCTAATGAGTTTCTCCTCACTCATGGTCATTGACTGATGTTTTATGAATGGAAAAACACCATCCGAGAGGTTCTTTTCAGTGATAGTCTGGTATATTCGCATCTCAAAAGTCATTTTGCCATAGAATCGGGCATCCTGCCATTTAAATTCTCTTTCTTTTGGAACAGCCACCATAACCTTCCATTGATCAGGGATTCCCTCAGAGATAGTCTTTAAGACAGAGGCAGCAGTGATTTCTGGCTGTTGTAGATAGTGAACAATGACACTTTTGCTGGTTGGTGGAGGTCCTCGAGGGAAAAAACCATAATGTGTTCTATGTGCCTGCTTGTCATATTCGTGGATCCATTGAGATAAGGAAGGAATGATTGACTTATCTGACAACAAATCAGCTAGATCTAGGTGATAATTGAATTCCAGATTCTTTCCCAACTCAATATGTTCAAATTCCTCAAAAGACCATGGGTCGGATATTGTCTCACTCCAGAGATTGTGTTGTATAGCCCATTTGATTCTCTCAGACAGATGATCGTTGGGGGTTATAGCGGGCCATTTCCTCTTTTCCTTGTAGTACTGTCGGCAAAATTCTTTCCTAAAAGCCCATACAAGTTTTTTACCCATGAGGCACAAGTTAGGTTTGAGGACAGTACCTTTTTCAACCCATTTGCTGACACTAGCAGTCATATCTATCTCAGGGTGACCAAAAGCTTTCCACAAACCTGACAATTCTAATGCCAGATGTACTTGAATGTGAGAAGTTATCGGTTGGAGATCTAATCTGAGGAGGGGGGAGTCATAAAACTCTTTTAAAGATGATAAAACAGTACACAAGAAATCCGATTTTTTCTCCGTCCATTTTAGAATATTTCCCATAGCCAGGGAAGGCCATGATTTTAACAATTGACCAATTTTGAGAGGGTGAATAGTAGCTGTCTTAGCACCAGCCAACAGGATCTCTCTTATCTCAAAAGCTAGATTATAGCCTGGATATTTTCCTCGATGAGGCAAACCATAAAGATAAGTAGAGAACCATGAATTCACTATATCTCTCAACGCCACAATATGTAAATGTGTTACCAGATAATAGCCGCCTCTCGATTCCCAGATGTGAAGATTGCCGTAGGTTGTAGCCTTTGTGATCCCTATAGTATACTTAATTTTAAATTCAGTGGAATATGTAATGTCCTTCATCACTCTGTCAAACTGACACTTTACATTGTATAAAGAAGACAAAAAGACGTCTTTCTCTGGATGAGCCACACTCTCTTGTTCAAGTAAATCTTGTACTTGCAATCGGGTTACTATCTTACTTATTGACAAGAGTTTTTCTAAACGAGATGAAGTATCTCTTGATTTATCTTGTAATAAGAACCAATTATTCATGTTCCAAGAAAAGAATGTTGACCGATGAAATTGGTGTTGATTGGCGTATTTGGTCTTGAGATCTTCTACTAATAATCTATGTTCTTCTTTTATAGCTTTTGGGTGGTCTTGATATCTCAGAAGATAATCTATTTCGGTTTAACGCAAGTGGACGGACGTTAAAAGTTCCCGGTTTCTTGGATGTCTAGCGTGCGTCTCGCGCGATTTTTTCCATTTTTTTTCTCCGTTCTTCTTTTTTTTCTTTATTTTTGTACCTTGCCGGTACCCTTCTCGATAACGTACCAAGACGACCTCAGAGTAGGCGAGATTACCCGCTGAATTTAAGCATATTACTAAGCGGAGGAAAAGAAACTAACAAGGATTTCCTTAGTAGCGGCGAGCGAACAGAAATTCGCCCAGCACTGAATCCCGCGGTACTGCCGCCGGGAAATTAGTGTTCGGGAGGATCCGTTTATCCCGTGACGTCGAACCGCGTCCAAGTCCATCTTGAATGGGGCCATTCAAGTGCATGAGGCGCACCTAGAGCGTACACGTTGGGACCCGAAAGATGGTGAACTATGCCTGGTCAGGACGAAGTCAGGGGAAACCCTGATGGAGGTCCGTAGCGATTCTGACGTGCAAATCGATCGTCGGAACTGGGTATAGGGGCGAAAGACTAATCGAACCATCTAGTAGCTGGTTCCCTCCGAAGTTTCCCTCAGGATAGCTGGCACTCGCTCGTTCCTCTGTGAACGCGTGCGAGTCTCATCTGGTAAAGCGAATGATTAGAGGCCTTGGGGCCGAAACGACCTCAACCTATTCTCAAACTTTAAATGGGTGAGATCTCTGGCTTGCTTGAAACGTGGAGCCACGAGATTTTGGATCACAGTGCCAAGTGGGCCAATTTTGGTAAGCAGAACTGCCGCTGTGGGATGAACCAAACGCAGAGTTAAGGCGCCTAAGTCGACGCTTATGGGATACCATGAAAGGCGTTGGTTGCTTAAGACAGTAGGACGGTGGCCATGGAAGTCGGAATCCGCTAACGAGTGTGTAACAACTCACCTGCCGAAGCAACTAGCCTTGAAAATGGATGGCGCTGAAGCGTCGCGCCTATACTCCGCCGTCAGCGGCAAGTGGGGAGGGACGCGTCGCCCTCGGGTGGCCGTCCTCCATGAAGCCCTGACGAGGAGGAGGGTCGCGGCGGTGTGCGCAGAAGGGTCTGGGCGTGAGCCTGCCTGGGGCCGCCGTCGGTGCAGATCTTGGTGGTAGTAGCAAATACTCCAGCGAGGCCCTGGAGGTCTGACGTGGAGAAGGGTTTCGTGTGAACAGCCGTTGCACACGAGTCAGTCGATCCTAAGCCCTAAGGCTGTGGTCAGCATGGCTCCGATATCGGTCGATTCGACAGACGACCGGCACGCCTGCCAAACTCGGACGACGCGTGCAGACGTGTTGGTATGCACGTGCGTGAGCCATTGATTTCGTCCGACAAACAGTGGAGTACAATTTGCCTTTCAAAGGCGAAAGAAACTATTTTCTGACTTAAATCATATGTTCAACCCCTATATTTTTCTTTTATACAATTAGGCAATGTCTTTGTTGCCTTGTCGGTACAACATAAACAATAAAATTTATTGTTTAATTGCATTTATCAATAAATTATGGATAATATTGGGCAAAATAAGAGGTGCCCATTCTTAAGTACAGCATTTAATGCAATTATTTAATACAAATGTTTCTAAACCATTTAACAAATATTTTTTTTTGATCTTTACTAATATTAATTTATTTAAACTATATACAGGGTGGCCCGGAACTCGCGCGGTATTTTTAAAAAAGGGGTAGCTGAGGTGATTCTGAACAACTTTTTCCTTGACCAAAATATTGTTTGAAGCTTCGTTTTTTAGTTATTAACGAAAAACACTGGCCAATGCGAGCGCCCGTATAGCGCGAGCTCAGTCACAATTGCGCGCGGCCGAGATCGGGTGCATCGAGGGGCAACGTACGGCAAATATTACAATCGTCTTACATTAAGAATAGTGTGTAATTCTTCGTTATTCATCAATAACAATTTAATTAACAAGTCGTTTAATAACTGTTCCATACTTTTATTCTTTTTCCGAAACGAATAAAGTGTTTTATTAATTATGAAAAAAGTGTTTGGATGATTAATGTTAGATAAGGGTAGTTAAATAAACTTATCCATTCGACCGCGAATTTACCTGCTTCGACGGTGTCTTGCCATATGGTCATTGTACCGATCCTGACCTATTTTTACAATTTAAATGCCACGTCCCGGCGATCGATACGATCTGATTCGCACTTGTTTCCACACGCACAGGACACGCACTTACGAACATTACGAAAGTTAATGTGTGTGTCATGTTCGTGTGGAAACAAGTGCGAATCAGATCTGTATCGATCGCCGGGACGTGGTATTTAAATTGTAAAAATAGGTCAGGATCGGTAGAATGACCATATGACAAGACACCGCCGAAGCAGGTAAATTCGCGGTCGAATGGATAAGTTTATTTAACTACCCTTTTCTAACATTAATCATCCAAACACTTTTTTCATAATTAATAAAACATTTTATTCGTTTTGGAAAACGAATAAAAGTATGGAACAGTTATTAAACGACTTGTTAATTAAATTGTTATTCATGAATAACGAAGAATTACACACTGTTCTGGATTCGCTTGTGGGAAGGGCGCTCGTTCGCTTCGCGCCTAGCGCTGTTCCGTGGCGACAAGCGCGAGCGTTCTTCCCCACTTATCTCCGCATGCCCTTTGCCCCGCGCAGCGATATAAATACCGCTGCGCGACTACACTATTAGTCGGCATTAACAACTACAGGTCAGTTTTACACAATTACTAAGAAAAGAGGTTTCAAAGAAAGATACTCGGTGCAAGCTAATTTCAGTGGCTTTACTACTTATTACTATTTATTACTGGGGTGTAACGATTTACAACCGTTACACTATTACAACATTTTACACCGGAGTAAAACGGCTTACAACCGTTTTATTGCTTGTTCTCTATTGTTTGCGTGTGGAGAACACTACATACTTGTACTTTATTGTATTCTACATCGTTTGCGTACTGTGCTGTGAAATACATTGTGATTTTCGTGCAATTCGTGTACTATGCCCGTTTAATACTAAATTCCTAATCCGTTACGTGATTAAAATTAGATCTAACGAGCTATCCGAAACACACACTATTCTTAATGTAAGACGATTGTAATATTTGCCGTACGTTGCCCCTCGATGCACCCGATCTCGGCCGCGCGCAATTGTGACTGAGCTCGCGCTATACGGGCGCTCGCATTGGCCAGTGTTTTTCGTTAATAACTAAAAAACGAAGCTTCAAACAATATTTTGGTGAAGGAAAAAGTTGTTCAGAATCACCTCAGCTACCCCTTTTTTAAAAATACCGCGCGAGTTCCGGGCCACCCTGGATAAGTATATATAGTTTTCGCTGATTGTAAAATCACACGGTCCTGCCGAACGTCGGCAAGAATCTACTATACAGTGTTTTGTTTGGTTTGTGAGTATGTGTATGTGATAGAAACACACGCACACAGAGAGAAGCGTTTGTGTGAGAGAGATGAAAGGGTGAGTGCGAGAGAGAAGGAATGCGTGGCGAAGATTGTTTGTTTTTCGTGGGAGATGCCGAAAAAAACGCTTCTCTTTGCCTAACCTGGTTTATAATATTCAGCAATAATAAATTTTAAACGATGGACTGTGAAAAATTAATTAATCTAGTCCACGAGAGAAGAAGTTTGTGGGATGCAAAGCATTTTCAATACCACAATAGAGATGCTTCCCGGAAGCTGTGGTGCGAGATCGGCACCTTATTGGATGCAACAAGTGAGTCACTACTACAATTATTAACATTTATATACAACCAATTTATTTATTTTTATACATATTCAATAATTACTATTTTTAATTCTTGTAGTTTTCTTTTTTTTTCCAATTCAGTTTTCAAACATCTCCATTTGCTGACCATTATTCCAAACGCACATTTAGTTATTTTCATATTTCAATCGCGATTATATTTTGTTATCCTATCTCTAATTGTTTTATTATTTATGTATTTTTAGGCTGTAGCGTTAAAAAGAAGTGGCAACGGCTGAACGATACTCATCGCCGAGAGCTGAGAAAGAGCAGCCTACCTTCAGGCTCTGGGGCAAACAGCAACGATTCGAAATGGAGATACTTCGAAATTATGAATTTTTTCAACGACACGTACGCAAAGAGGCCTCAGGTTGGAAATATTTCCAAACAAAATGAAAACGTTATCGAGGTATCAGATAGCGAAAATGTCGATGCCGGTTTACATACTGACCAGGATGGTGATGAAAGTGTCACGTCTGTTTGTACGGATAAACCTGAGGAACTGTTGAAATCACCAAAGAAGTGTTCTCGAAAGAGAAATGATCCTTTGCTTGATTTCCTACAATTGGAAAAAGAAAAAGTTGCATTTTTGCAGCAAAAGGAAGGCACACAACAGAGGACGATTGAGGAAGACGACGATTACTTCTTCCTCATGAGTCTGCTTCCCCATTTGCGGGCCATACCGCAGAAAAAAAAATTGCAAACGCGGGTAAAATTGCAACAAGTAGTTATTGAAGAACAAGCTGTGTGTAATGTACCACCTTCTACAGTTCATGAAGGAACTGTAGCAGGTGGCAGTTTATCGTGCGATCTTTAATAAGTATTTTCTTTTTTTTTTCCAAATGTAGTAAATCTCGCATGGATTCTTTTTTCTTTTGCGTTTTCAACAGTTGTTCAGGTTTCTCTTTAATCACACTTTCATTGCCATCCCGGTCAGTAAGAGACATCACATTTTCGGTATACGATACCTCAAGCACGGGTCCAAACGCCTGGGGCCTCGGGTCCCAACGTTACGAACAAATTATAGAAAACTATGCTAAAATTAAATACTTTTAAAGAATTCTTTTGTTCTTTGCCGCAATGAAAGGCAGAAAAGGATATCAAACAATTAATGTTAATTAAAAATATTAAAAAAATACATTATAACAATTTTTCTTATTTGAATTGTAATATCAATAAACGAAATAATGTTGAAAGTTATACTTTACATTATTTTCTGGTAAATGACAATGAATGACTGTAAATTAAATAAAAGAAGGAAAGAAAGAAAGAAAATCGCCTTTTTCTTCAATAACAAATAACAGTAACCAATTTATTTATTATTATTGTTACAATATGATTGTTTAATGTCTATTTATAAAGTACTGTTTGAACCAGTCGCGGAGTTCATATGCTCTACGCGATGAGGAATTAAAACGCCGTGCTGTGTTCTGTTCGCTATTACTACCGATTTCCCGCATTCCTAAAGAAACTATCGCCTCGTTGGTTCCTTCCTCATCTATTACGATGTTATGCAATAAGCACACGCATTTCACAATAGTATCAACATTGCGTGGGTGTATTTGCAATTCAGTTTTTAAACACCTCCACTTGCTCACTAATATTCCAAACGCGCACTCAATGCAACGTCTAGCTCTACTAAGCCGATAATTAAAGTTCTCTTTGCCTTCATCGGCATCGTTTGTCGTTGCATACGGCCGCAATAAATATTCTTTTAACGGATAACCTTGGTCTCCAAGGAATACGTAAGGGACAGCATTCGTAGTTCCCGGCAGTGGAGTATTGGGCGGTATATTAAAAGTTTTGTTCTGTATATGGTGATAAACGTTCGATTCCGTAAATACACCGCCATCACTCCGTCTTCCATATTCTCCAATATCTACCGTGATGAATTTATAGTGGGCATGTGAGATGCCCTGCAAATGTACTGAGAAATACTTTTTGTAATTATAGTACATGGATCCAGAGTGCGGGGGACATTTTATGCGATTGTGTTTACCGTCGATACTTCCAATACAATTGGGGAAATTCCATAATCACTCGTATTCTCTTGCAATTGTATAAAAATCCTCAGTTGTTGGGAACGGCATATGCTTTTTATTAAGCAACAACCAGATTGCTTCACATGTATCGTATACGATACCAGCAATAGTATTGTGGGCCATTCGGAATGAAAATGCTGATGATCGAAAAGCAAGTCCCGTTGATAGATACCTGAAACAAAAATATAGCTTGTCACGTGGTCGAAAATAACTTTCATTCTCGTTGCTTTTACACCTTCCATTAAACATTATACAATGCAATCTGTGACTGTAAATTAAATAAAAAAACATCTGTACAACTAACTTGAATTGTAGAATGAAGTACAATTATTGCGTACATGAAACAAATTAAAAGATGCAAATGTGTGGCGAATAGGTAATTTAGAAATTACTTACCTTAAGGTTACCACAAGCCTCTCCTCCGGCGAAATGCATTTCTGGAAGTTGGATTGCTTCTCAATTGTATCACTAATTGCATGTAATATATAATAAAAAGTTTCCTTTTTCATCCTCATATACTCGTGAAATTTGTCCGGTTGTTCAAGTAATTGAGGAAAGAGCGTATGATACTCGCCCCTTTCTTCTCGCGATACATATATTTCATTCACATGGAATCTTTTCCTTCTGCTTAATAGGAGATATCTTATTATAGAATTCGTCTCCAAACACAAGATTGTTGCAATGTCCATTGTTGCGAACCCGAATAAAAATTACTTTAAAACTGTAGACAAATTTCATAAATAACGCACACGGAGTTACCATGCCAATTCGATATATTTTGTTTTAACAAACTCTACCGACCGTACGACAAATATCAATATGGTTTGAATTCGTCCGACTTTCGATTTGACCGGCGAGAACGGCTCACCAATTGACCATACACATGCCTCTCAATACATCGAAACGCTCATACATGCGAGCTGACGTCAGGTGTCGGGCGAATCGACCGATATCGGAGCCACTCCGACCATGTACATCAATGAAATCGGATGAAAAAACACACACACATGCATCCCAAGGCATCGTGCATGTGAGCCCGACGCCGGTCGTCTGTTGAATCGACCGATATCGGAGCCATGCTGACCACAGCCTAAGAGAAATCCTATGTAGATGAGGTGTCCTAAAACATATAATCTATATGATAGAGAAACACACCCGTCGGCGGAAAGGGAATCCGGTTCCTATTCCGGAACCCGGCAGCGGAACCGCATACTAATCGGGCCCTCGTGAGAGAGTTCGTCGGGGTAACCCAAAATGACCTGGAGACGCCGTCGGGAGATCCGGGAAGAGTTTTCTTTTCTGTATAAGCGTTCGAGTTCCCTGGAAACCTCTAGCAGGGAGATAGGGTTTGGGACGCGAAGAGCACCGCAGTTGCGGCGGTGTCCGGATCTTCCCCTCGGACCTTGAAAATCCAGGAGAGGGCCACGTGCAGGTGTCGCGCCGGTTCGTACCCATATCCGCAGCAGGTCTCCAAGGTAAAGAGCCTCTAGTCGATAGATTAATGTAGGTAAGGGAAGTCTGCAAATTGGATTCGTAACTTCGGAATAAGGATTGGCTCTGAGGAGCGGGGCGTGTCGGGCTTGGTCGGGAAGTGGGTTTGGCCGACGTGCCGGGCCTGTGCGAGGTGAACGGACGCATTTTTGCGAAACCGGGATCCGAGCTCGGTCCCGTGCCTTGGCCTCCCGCGGATCTTCCTTGCTGCGAGGCTTCCGTGGCGGATCTTCCGTCGTGGTCGTTCTCTTTGGCTGCCATTCAACGCTCCGCTCAGAACTGGCACGGACTAGGGGAATCCGACTGTCTAATTAAAACAAAGCATTGTGAGGGCCCCGCGGGTGTTGGCGCAATGTGATTTCTGCCCAGTGCTCTGAATGTCAACGTGAAGAAATTCAAGAAAGCGCGGGTAAACGGCGGGAGTAACTATGACTCTCTTAAGGACTCTTAAGGACTCTCTCCCCGACCGAGTGGCGTGCGGACGTGCCTCGGAGCGCTCCCGAGTGATGAGCGGTGATTGGTCGCCGCGGGAAGTGAATTACGGTAACGGTAACGGTAACGGCACAACGAGTAGCGGTGACTCGGAAAACGTTCGGAAGCGTTAAAAAGTGTTAATAAGTGTTTAAAAAGTGATCTGAAAGTGAACCGTAACAACGGGTCACAATATGTGACGTGTGGTGTAAGTCATTAGCAATGGATTGGATATAGCAAAACTACAGTGAGGTTAGAAAGGTTGACATGTCAACATGGATGCACGGATGTCAAAACGAACAGAAAAGTAAGCAAGTTACATTTCATTTAAGCCGCTTTATTTGCTCCTTTATTCCTCTATTTCACCTCGGGAAAGTACAGGAATTACGGGAACCTTGAAATAGATACTGATATATTGACATGCATGCAATAGACGAAATGACGCTCGAAGAGATGTACGTACAATATAACAGACGATTCCTTGACATTAAATACACGCAGTGACGCTTAACATAATACGTGCAATACAATAGACGATTCTTTGACCGGGACATGCACGCAAACACAACAGATGCAACGACATTGACATAAACATACGTGCAACACAGTAGATGACTTCGACATAAACATACGTGCAGCACAGTAGATGACTTGGACATAAACGCATAGATGCGCAAATATAATATAATAGAAACATAAACTGAAAGGAAGGAGCGAATAGAGCGACAACACGCGCCAAACACCAGTAATGACTTTGAATATACGTGCAGATGCAGTTGTACAATTGCATTACTATCACACTTATATACTATTATACTGCAGATGCAGTTGTACAACGGCATTAGTTAATTACATTATTGAGTTATGTACTATCACACTCACATACCATTATACGGCAGGTGCAGTTGTACAACTGCATTACTTATTTACACTATTAGATTACATACTATTGCACTTATATACTAGAGTGCTGCAGATGCAGTTGTACAACAGCACTATGTAGTTATTTACTTACACTAGTGAACTACATACTATTATACTTACATACTATTATACTGCAGGTGCAGTTGTGCAATTGCATTACTTATCTAAACTATTAAATTACATACTACTGCACTCATATACTAGTGCACTGCAGGTGCAGTTGTACAGCGGCACTATTCATTTATTTACACTACTGAATTATATACCATTATATTTACATACTATGACACTGCAGGTGCAGTTGTACAATTGCAGTACTTATCCACACTATTAAATTACATACTATTACACTCATATACTGGTACATGGCAGGTACAGCTGTACAATGGCTCTATTTATTTACACTATTAAATTATATACAATTACACTTACATACTATTTATACTGCGGGTGCAGTTGTGCAATTGCATTAGCCACCTACAATATAAATGACATGCTATTATATATACCATAATACTAATATACTAATACACCTATTATTATTCTGATACCTATCATACTAGTATAATTATGTACTATTAAATACCTATATACTGGGAAATCACAATACAATGCAGCTTACATACCAATAAATCATAAATATACTATGCTATTTGCTCCATCATTTTTGACGCTCGAAATAAACACACAGGCAAATACGAAAATACGACAGACGCAATAAATCCCGGACGAAACATACATACGTACCAACGCAGGGGATGAAACGACTTTTAGTTTAATTATGTGGGATTTATGGTACTGGCGGGGTATGGCGGACTCACGGCACAAACAAAAGTCACACACGACACAGCTCTAGTTATAGTACATATATATTTAAAAATACTTAATCCTAGCGCACTTAACTCTAAGAACACGTACAGACTACGCCTTAACGCCGACCGCTAGTTATTCTCGCCTATTAGTATATTTACTTTCACCGCTCCGTTTGCTATCTCGACCACGACTACCTTCCCGGTGCTTTTCACTTTTGGCCGTTACGCCTCGACCTTTTTCGCCTATTATTTATTATTGTCTTTTCCCTGTTTCTTCGTTCGCACCGCTGCCGGGTCAGGGACCCGACGAAACATACACACACACACACACACACACACACACACACACACACACTCTCGTCACATTCGCTCACGTCGACTTTGGCATCCTACACTCGGCCATCCTGGTCTAGCATCTGCCCTCAGATGCATCATTCTCCTGCTCGCTTTCTCCGCCACTCATCGTCGCCCATTCTTGTTCCAACATTTCCCGGATCGGTGCATTGTCCTTTGCTCGCATCCGCGCTCCAAAAAACAGTTGGAACGGTGTGGTACCTATGCTCCGATGGTGGGCCGCGTTCAAATATTTTTGTACCGCCTCTAAATATTTGTGCCAATCCTCTGGTTTTGGTGCTGCCAACTTTGTGAGGAGGGGAATGAGCGTCCGATTAACCCGTTCTACTTGCCCATTACCCCGCGGCACTCCTGTCGCGATCAGCGAGTGTTCAATTTTCTCCTTCTTACAATAGTCCTTGAACTCCCCCGACGTAAATGCGGTGCCTCTATCGGAGATGATGCGTCGTGGATTCCCAAATATCCCCGCCTGTTTCTCCAGCCGTTGTACGACCTCGCTGGTATTCGTCGTCTTCGTCGTATATAGCCATACGAACTTGGTGAACGCGTCGACGACGACTAGTATGTGGCGGTAGGATTTCTTCGTCGACGGCAAGGGTCCCAAATGGTCGATGTGGTACGTATCCAGCGGCACCTCGCCTTTGTCGATTGGAGTAAGGAACCCGTCTCGTTTCCCCATCTTCCTCTCCGCCAGTATACAGTCCACGCAGTTCCTAATTACTCTTTCCACCTTGGGACGGAGTTCCTGGAACCAGTAGTCCTTCCTTACCATGGTCTCCGTCTTGGCTATCGAGAAATGGCCCCTCTCGTGTATGCGCCGTATGATCTGTGTCTGTAGGCTCTTCGGCACTACCAAACGCATATCGTCATCGACTACTTTGAACAGGAGGCCTCCTCTCGCCAGATATCCGTCCATCTTCCCCTCGGTAGCCAACTCCAAAATTCTTCGCACTCTCTCGTCGTCTTGTTGCGCCCTCCGCATTTCCCCCGTCATGACGTCCCCTGCTTCGCTTATTACTAAGCACGTTGTTAACGGGTTTCGGCTCAGAGCGTCCACGTGCAGCATCTGCTTTCCCGATCGATGTTCGATTTCGTAGTCGAACTCCTCTAGTAGTAGCGCCCATCTTGCCACTCGCACACACAAGTCGCGTTTACTCATGGTCATTATGAAGGCCTTACAGTCCGTTACAATTTTGAAACGCGTTCCTAATAAATAAATCCGGAATTTTTTCACCGCTCTTACAACCGCTAGTGCTTCCAGTTCGTAACTGGTGTACCTCGTCTCTGCAGGCGTCGTCTTTCCGCTCGCGTAATACACCGGATGCATTCTGCCGTCGTCCTCGCTCCGTTGCAACAAAACCGCCCCCAGTCTGAACCTTGACGCATCGGTATGCACCTCTGTCTCCGCACCCACCCTGTACAATTTTAAAACCGGCTTAGCGCATAGGCTGGCTTTTAGCTCCTCGAACGCTTTTGCCTCCTTATGGCCGACTTCGAACTTTACATCCGCTCGCAATAAATCAGTCAACGGCCTCGCGATTAGGGAATACCCCTTCACAAATTTACGAAAATATCCCGTTAACCCTAGGAAGCTCTGTACGCGTTTAACGTTTTTTGGCCTCGGAAACTTCGCGACAGCATCTGTTTTCCCTTCGGACGGCCGTATTTCCGCGTTCTCCACTATGTGTCCGAGGAATTCAACTTTCGGTTGTAATATCCTACACTTCTTCCAATTTATGTCAAGCCCGACTTCTCTCGCTACCGACAACACTGTATCGAGACTCCGTATTCCGCTTATGACATCGCGCGACGGTATAACCAGATCGTCCATGTAAGCTAACACAATTTTTTTGTTGATGAGTTCCCTAAATACCCCGTGAATAAATTTCGCGAAGACGGCGGGCGAGTTGCACAGCCCAAACCGTACTCGCAAAAATTCATATTGCCCATCCGGCACAACAAACGAGGTAAATTTTCGGCTACCCTCGGTCAACGATACGTGAAAAAATCCGTTTTTCAAATCTAGTGTGCTGAACACTTTCGCCCCCTGCAATGCATCCAGCTGATCCTCCACTAACGGCAGGGGATAACGATCCCTTACAACTTTTTTATTTAATTTTCGGAAATCTACACACAATCGCGCCGAACCGTCTTTCTTTTTTACGAGTACGATTGGGCTGGCTTACTCTGAGATCGATGGCTGTACAATCTTATTTCGCCGCCACTCCCCAATCTGCTCGTTCACCGTTTGCCTTTCCGCCGGGGACAGACGTCGCGCTCTCTGGTAAACGGGCTCGTCGTCTTTTAGCACGATATTCATCTTTACGTCTATTTCGCGCGTTTTTTCGGGGACGTAGCTGTCGATTTTTTCCTGCACTTCTCGCCTAAACGCAGTATCTCCCAGGTGTGACAAATCCACAACTGGAGGACTGTTGTCATATTCGATGCAACATATCTCCGCCATTTCGTTATCGCCGACGGATTCTCGTTTGCTCGCCCCTATGGTTACTACGCCCCGGCTTATCGTCACGTCTACCGAATTTAAAAAGTCCGTCCCGACGAGCAGATCGTGTTTCAATAATGCGTCTGCCACTACGTGTATTGCTACCGGGTAGCTGTTCTCGTCGACAAAAAGGCGCGTCACGAATTTGCCTAGCGTGTGGTTTACCGACGTTCCGACCCCCCGGAAAGCCACCTCGCCCCCCTGTAAACGCGGCGCCCCGATTTTGACGTAACGCTCCGCTCTCATCAGCGTCAAGTCGCTACCCGTGTCTATCAGGGCGATTAGCTCGGCATTGGCTACCCTCACCGCTTTAAACATTTTTTCCGCCGACGTCTGTTCCACTATGTTCGTCGATCTAAAAGCCCCCTTTCGTCGCGATTCGCGCATGTCGGTGAAATGTGCCCGTGTTCGCCGCAACGGTAACACCTCGCACCGCGTTCCTTCGTCG
The DNA here is from genome assembly GCA_951802735.1 of Nomada hirtipes. NCBI lineage: Eukaryota > Metazoa > Arthropoda > Insecta > Hymenoptera > Apidae > Nomada > Nomada hirtipes. The sequence continues at coordinate 172,293 of OX637925.1, read as the reverse complement.
GGCAATTCCTGCTTAGATGCCCCGCTTCCCCGCAATTGTCGCATCTGTTGACATCGCTCCTTGTTCCTCCCGCTTCGCCCCGCTGACTTACCACGGTGTATGTCGGAGCCGTTGGCCTCAGCTGACTTCCCCTTCCGCTGGCCCCCTGATTTACCGCGGTGTATGTCGGAATCGTGGGCCTCAGCTGACTTCCCCTCCCGCTGCCCCCCTGATTCCCAAGCGGCAACGAGAGTTTTTCGAATGCCCGCAGAACCGACTCCGGTGTCCCAAAACAATGCATTTTCGCCTGGTTCCGTAGCGCTTGGTCAGGTATGCCGTCCACCAAATAATCGACCAATTCGGCCTGGTTCGTGATCGGGACACGATTTGCTTTAATTATTTTATTGTGGAAGTAGTCGTCGAACGCCTCGCCTCTCCTCCAGATGCGCTCCTCGAACTTCCTGCGCGCTGTGATTGCGCTTGGTCGATGGTAAAACATGTCCTCGAATTTCGTGAGCAATTCTTCAAACCTCATCTCAATAAACTCGGGGCACGAGTGCATCCACTACCGGGATTTTCCTTGTAGTCTCATCCCCATCAAGATCTTCGCTTCGTCGTCGCCTAACCCGTACGTCGATTTCAGCACGCGCAGCTGTTTCGCCCAGGTCGGAAAGTCCTCCGACTTTCCACTGAAATAACCTAGCAGTTCCGCCACCATTTTCACGCCTACTCGCGCACGCCTATTTGATGTCGCCGGCCGCTCCTCCTCGGATACGCTCATGCGGTCCATCCTCCGCGCCAACGCCAGTTCGTGCAGCATCACCTCCCGCTCTCTCTCCCACAAGGCCCTTTCCCGCCGGAGATGGTCCAGCTCGAGCCGATTTCGGATGGCTTCGTCGCTTACGGCCGCAATCGGGGCCTGCACCGTTTCGTTTTCCCTCCGTCCGCTTACGAGCTCGTCGCCGGGCGAGTCCTCCCGCACCTCCGGCTCCCCTCTGCCGCCCTCGAACACCCATTCGCCTGTAGGGTCTTCCTCGTACAGCCGTCCTATTAACTCGGCTTTCACTCCCCCAGTATTGAGTCCTCGGACTCTCAGAAGGTCCTTCAGCTCGGCTACGGTGAAACTGTTCACGTCCTTGTGCGACATCACTCTGCAGTATCGGTTTTTCCCACCGTCCGCTACCGCTCAACTTTACGTTCGTACTGTAACTCCGCGAGTATCCCGCGATCTGCCAACGTTGTTCTTGCTACGATCCCAGACGAGCCCCCAAAAATGTGTGGGGTTTATGGTACTGGCATAGAACATAGGCATATATAGTAGCTACAATAGACTATTCGACCAAGACTCACATGTAGATACAATAGACAACTCTTTACCATAAACGCTTAGACATAAAACACAACATATACAGGGTGGCCCGGAACTCGCGCGGTATTTTTAAAAAAGGGGTAGCTGAGGTGATTTTGAACAACTTTTTCCTTGACCAAAATATTGTTTGAAGCTTCGTTTTTTAGTTATTAACGAAAAACACTGGCCAATTACAGCGCCCGTATAGCGCGAGCTCAGTCACAATTGCGCGCGGCCGTTATCGGGTGCATCGAGGGGCAACGTACGGCAAATATTACAATCGTCTTACATTAAGAATAATGTGTAATTCTTCGTTATTCATGAATAACAATTTAATTAACAAGTCGTTTAATAACTGTTCCATACTTTTATTCGTTTTCCGAAACGAATAAAGTGTTTTATTAATTATGAAAAAAGTGTTTGGATGATTAATGTTAGAAAAGGGTAGTTAAATAAACTTATCCATTCGACCGCGAATTTACCTGCCTCGACGGTGTCTTGCCATATGGTCATTGTACCGATCCTGACCTATTTTTACAATTTAAATGCCACGTCCCGGCGATCGATACGATCTGATTCGCACTTGTTTCCACACGCACAGGACACGCACTTACGAACATTACGAAAGTTAATGTGTGTGTCATGTGCGTGTGGAAACAAGTGCGAATCAGATCTGTATCGATCGCCGGGACGTGGCATTTAAATTGTAAAAATAGGCCAGGATCGGTACAATGACCATATGGCAAGACACCGTCGAAGCAGGTAAATTCGCGGTCGAATGGATAAGTTTATTTAACTACCCTTTTCTAACATTAATCATCCAAACACTTTTTTCATAATTAATAAAACACTTTATTCGTTTCGGAAAACGAATAAAAGTATGGGACAGTTATTAAACGACTTGTTAATTAAATTGTTATTGATGAATAACGAAGAATTACACACTATTCTTAATGTAAGACGATTGTAATATTTGCCGTACGTTGCCCCTCGATGCACCCGATCTCGGCCGCGCGCAATTGTGACTGAGCTCGCGCTATACGGGCGCTCGCATTGGCCAGTGTTTTTCGTTAATAACTAAAAAACGAAGCTTCAAACAATATTTTGGTCAAGGAAAAAGTTGTTCAGAATCACCTCAGCTACCCCTTTTTTAAAAATACCGCGCGAGTTCCGGGCCACCCTGTATAGCAGATACAATAGACCATCCGACAAAAACTCACTTACAGATACAATACACAACTCTTCACCATAAAAATACATGCAACACAGTAGATGAAATACCCCCTGGACTTAGACATATATAAAGGACCATAGATAACTTTCACATAACCATACACGAAACATAGAAGATGCGACAGACACTTGGATAGGATAACCACATACAGACACGGTAGACAACTTTGCAACACGAACGGACATGCACTATAGACGAAATAATTCTCGTACACAAATCTACATACAACAGTAGTTAGCTCCGACAAACAGACAAGAAACACAGTACATGCAATAACTTGTGGGGGGGGGGGGGAGCGGATAGAATAGCAATTCATAGTTTACCCGACACCGAAACGACGGAAACAGATAAAACCAACAAGAAGCACGAGGAAACCGGCAGGACAGACAGTAGGGAACAATACTGACAATACTGACCAGCGACCGTTAGTGCCAGCGTACAAGGACAACAAACAACAACATTAAATCCAACAATAGAAGTGACCATTGAACAATGGACGAGGACCCACTGACAATAATACCAAAGACAGACAACAACACCGACCATTGTCCGTTGGCACCGACATACAAGAACAAACAAACAAACAAACAATAACACCAAACAAAGCATATACTAACGGGCGAAACGTAAAACACACGCGCACAATAACGAACCCGGTGGAAGGGGAGAGAGCAAGGGTACGGGCGGTGTAGGGGCGCACCGACGGGGAGTGGCGACCCCACCTGCCCGAGCTGATGGCCGGTCGGCCTGACCGTCACGGCAGCAACGAATTAAGGAGACGGTTAGTAGCGATATTGAATCGGGCGGGGACACCTAGTGTCCAAACCCCATCATGGCGACCCATGATGGGGAATAGCACGCTGAGTGACGGAAGGGTCAACCGGCCACCCGGATGGCTACGCCCCCACGACAAAGGCTATAAACTGATTACGAGTAGGCAATGAAAGGATTTGACGCACACGGAACAAAACTACAAAACAAACGTAATGGATAACGAAAACGTAGTTGAAGCCTCGGACGTAGGGGTCCCCGGTCCTGGGACCCCTGCGGCGGACTTGTCCGCTATGGACAGGAGGACCACTGACGAAGACCATGGCAATTCACCCGGAAATGAGACGGCATATATACTGGATTTGCCCCTGAGCGGGGACAGCGGGGACTTGCCGAGCCGACAGAGGAAGAAGAAGGAACAGAGCCTCGGATGGAGGAGGAGAGTGAATGGGAGGAAGCCATCCGCAGAGCAATAAGAGCAGACAAGCTAAAGGAAGATCACCCGCTAAGGGGTATAGAGGCCCAAATTGAAAACCTGGCAGAACAAGAAAGGATAGAAGATCGCCAGGTAGATGCAATCCTGCAAGCAATGGTGGAAAAACTACTGGGGACGAGAAAAGGAAGACCCGGGGCTGGCAGAGCCAGGAAAAGCAAGAACGCAGGTAATCCAACAAATGAGCACCAAAGAAGCCGCCGAACACGGAGGAAGGGATACGAATACGCCAGAGTCCAGGGCTGTACAAGAAATGTCCAAGGAAGCTGCTGGACATGGCGATAACGGGCCGAGCGGTGGCTGAGATGAAGAAAGGCGAGGCCCCTGAGAAAAAAGAAGTGGAGCCGCTGTACAGGGAGCTATGGGGAATAGAAGGACCGCAAATAAGAAATGAATTGTACAGACCGACGGAGCAAGTAGTGGGCACCAAGGACATATGGTACCCGATAACGAGGGACGAGGCCGTGCAGAGAATCAAGAAGATCAAGAAAAACACGGCCGCCGGGGTGGACGGAATACAGAAGGACCACCTCCGGGTAGATGGGGCATTGCAGATCACAGTGAAGTCATACAACCTGCTGATGCTGAGCCGAGCACACCCTGCACAGTGGAAAGTGCACCGGACCACGCTGATCCCGAAACCCGGGAAAAACATGGAAAAGGCAAGCGACTAGAGGCCAATAACCATCGGCTCACTGCTGAGTAGGATGTTCTCGGCCATAATTGACAAAAGAATAGGAGGAAAGATAAAGCAGCATATAAGGCAGAAAGGCTTCACGGCGAAGGATGGGTGCAAGAACAACATCGCCATCCTCAGCAGCGCCCTCAGTACTATGAAGGAAAAGGGAGGGGGGATTATGACCATTGTGGACATCTCGAAAGCATTCGACACGGTCCCGCACCAAGCAGTGATGAGATGTCTGAAGAGCAAAGGTGTCCCTCAAGAAGTGGCAACGTACATCAGGAAAATGTATGACAACTGCCAGACGATGATCTCTTGCCGTAGGCACGAGGAAATAAAAATTATGTTGCGACGAGGGGTCAAACAAGGAGACCCACTGTCGCCGCTACTATTCAATTTAATAGTGGAACCGCTCATTGAAAAGATAGACCGGACGACGGGGGGCATTACAATGGGGAAAGAGAATATTTCCATACTGGCATTCGCCGACGACATTGTGCTATTGGCCAAGGACCGGACGGAGGCCAGGGAGCAGAGCAAGATGCTTGTACAATTCGTGAGAGAACTGGGAATGACATTATCGATAGGAAAGTGCTCCACAGTGCAAATCGTCGGCGGAAACAGAACATGGTACCAGAAGGACTCGGAACTAGAAGTAGACGGAATATGCATACCTTACACAGACCCCGAAAAGGTTATAGCGTACCTGGGCGCCACGATTGGACCATGGAAAGGACTCGCGAAAACCACCAACGAGGGCGATCGGAAGGATGGGGCTGAATCCCCACCAAAAGATCAATATGATAAGGACCTACCTCCTGCCTAAATTCATCCATAGAATGGTCGCTAGTCAGCCATCTTTAGGCACCCTGAGAGAATTGGACCATGAGATCAAACAGCAGATCAAGCAGATGCTGCACCTCCATCCAACAACGACGGACGGAGTAATATACACGAGCAAGAGTCATGACGGCCTACGAGTGCAAAGAATAGAGAATATAGTTATACAGTAATGTCTCCATTAGTGTCCAAAATTGTGTCTCCATTAGTGTCCTTTTCCTATCCCCACCACTTGGTGTGGTGGCCCCCTGAGTGAGTTCGGGTCGCCTTTGATGTTGTGGCAGCCGAGGCTCGAGGCAGCATCATAGGAAAGAGGCAAGTTTAAATACCCGTGTACGTGAGACAATACTACCGCGATCAAAATTTAAGAATAAAACTTCTGCATTTTTGGTCCGTCTTGAATGAAATTTTACCAAAATGTTCGTTACAATCTCCCGATTAAAATGACACCAAACACGATATGGTTTGAACAATTTTTACTTATCATGGTATTAATAATTTTATTCCTCTTTATTATTGTTTCCGATAGCAACCGGAATGTGTATATTAGTTGTTAAGAATAAGGTAATTAGTAGTGAGATTATAAATTTCAAAGTAAAATTTCGGTTCCATGTCTCCATTAGTGTCCCTCGCTCGGGGACACTAATGGTGTGCAGGACACGATTCTCGAGCGTCGGGTCGCCTTTGATGTTGTGGCAGCCGAGGCTCGAGGCAGCGTCATAGGAAAGAAGCAAGATTAGATACCCGTGTACGTGAGACAATACTAACGCGATCAAAATTTAAGAATAAAACTTCTGCATTTTTGGTCCGTTTTAAATGAAATTTTACCAGCATGTTCGTTACAATCTCTTGATTAAAATGACACCAAACACGACATAGATTGGTGCCATGGGTCTGATTATTTCGAAGACCATTATTACTACCATTATAAGTAAAAATTGTCCAAACCATATCGTGTTTGGTGTCATTTTAATCGGGAGATTCTAACGAACATGTTGGTAAAATTTCATTTAAAACGGACCAAAAATACAGAAGTTTTATTCTTAAATTTTGATCGCGTTAGTATTGTCTCACGTACACGGGTATTTAAACTTGCCCCTTTCCTGGAACGCTGCCTCGAGCCTCGGCTGCCACAACATCAAAGGCGACCCGAACTCGCTCGAGAATCGTGTCTGCGCCCCATTAGTGTCCCCATTCGGTCCCGAGCGAGGGACACTAATGGAGACATTACTGTACTAGCGAAACTGAGAAGCATAATCAAGATGACGCAATCAGAAGATGAAGCTGTAAGACAGGCAGCGATAGGGCAGGAGGTAACGGCAAAGAAGTACGCATCGTCGGTGGGACTCTCCTGGCCAGTGGGCTTGGACAGTCTGGAACGAACGCGCAAAGCCCTCAAGAAAAAGGAAACGGATAGGTGGAGAGGCCTCGTCTCCCAGGGACACGGAGTAAGGGACTTCGCAGGAGATAGGATCGGGAACACATGGCTATACAATCCCGAAATACTGAAGCCGTCGAGGTATCTAGACGCATTGAAGCTACGAACCAACACGTTCGGGTCCAAGGTAGCGTTAAATAGAGCCAAGAAGGATATGGACGTAAGATGCAGAAGGTGTAGCGTCCAGGCAGAGACGCTAGGACACATCTTAGGAAACTGCACCCACACCAAAGCAATGAGAATTCATAGACATAACGAAATAGCAAAGCTCATCGAGGAGAACGTGCCGGAACATTGTGAGGTGTTCCAGGAACCCTCAGTAAGTATCGGAGGAGAACTGCGAAAGCCCGATTTCGTAATCAAAAACCATAACAGGGTGTTCGTGGTAGACGTATCAGTACGATACGAAGCCAAAGAGAACCTCCGCAACGCTTACAGGGAGAAGATAAGGAAATATAAGAATACTGCCGAATACTTCAAGAGGAGAATGAACCCTGAAAAGGCAGAAGTTATATCTGTGATTGTGGGGTGCAGAGGAGCAATGCCTATGCAAATGGTGAAAAATATGAAAGTCCTTGGGCTCAATACGAAGCACTGCCTGACGGCCTCATTGATAGCCCTACGGGCGTCAATTGAAATGGCAAACCAATTCCTGGACTACGATCACACCAGGTGATCGTAGCAGTGTAATATGGCTAGTATACAGGGTGTCCCGTAACTACCGCAACATCGGGAAATGGGGGGTAGCTGAGGTGATTCTGAACAACTTTTTCCTTGACCAAAATGTTGTTTGAAGCTTCGTTTTTGAGTTATTAACCAAAAACACTGCCCAATTAGAGCGCTCGAAATCCCGGGACTCAGGCGCGCAACGTTTTGTGGCGCTTCGTCGTGTACGGGGGCCTCGACGGTATCGAGAGAATCGTACGGCAAATGTTACATCGTCTTTAAGCGAGGCTAATGTGGAATATTTGGTTGTTCATTAATAAGAAATAAACTAATTATTCTTTTATTTAAACGAGCAGAGTCGTGGTCGCGAAAGAACGCATTTACACGCCGTGTTACATCGTCTTTAAGCAGGGATAATGTGGAATATTTGGTTGTTCATTAATAAGAAATAAACTAATTATTCTTTTATTTAAGCGAGCAGAGTCGTGGTCGCGAAAGAACGCATTGACACGCCGTGTTACATCGTCTTTAAGCAGGGATAATGTGGAATATTTGGTTATTCGGGAATAAGAAATAAACTAATTATTCTTTTATTTAAGCGAGCAGAGTCGTGGTCGCGAAAGAACGCATTGACACGCCGTGTTACATCGTCTTTAAGCAGGGATAATGTGGAATATTTGGTTATTCGGGAATAAGAAATAAACTAATAAATCGTTTAATAACTGTGTCCGATACTTTTATTCGTCATCCGAAAGGAATAAAGTGTTTTAATACTTATGAAACACTTACCCATTCGTGCACGAATTAACCTGCTTCGACTGAACAGCTGATGTTACGGCCGAGTCGATGAACTCACTTCACTATCACTTTCATTGCACAGCCACTTTAATATCCAATGTAAGATTTTGAGATGGTGCGACAGGATTTATTATTCCCACGTGTAACGAAGTTGGTCACTCACTCACGAACGAATTCAGTACTGTGTAATGAAAAGTTGATCTCACTCGCGAATCAAGATTTATTCGATTAATTCCTCCGATCCGAACGTCTCTGCGGTCGATACAAAACTGATAGATTTGCTAAGCATTCGCTTGCACACGCACACGCACAGACACATGTTCGTTTCGGTAGCCCAGATTCTTGTGTCCACCGTAATACCGCGTCGTAGGACACGGGCAGTTGTAAATAAACAGACGCCAGGGACAACGAAGTTTTTCTCTTCCAAAGACCACCAAGTCCTCACTACCAATTGAACGCGCCCTCCTTTTTTGCTAAACCAAGGAAAGTTAATTCACCGAAACGAACATGTGTCTGTGCGTGTGCGTGTGCAAGCGAATGCTTAGCAAATCTATCAGTTTTGTATCGACCGCAGAGACGTTCGGATCGGAGGAATAAATCGAATAAATCTTGATTCGCGCGTGAGATCAACTTTTCATTACACAGTACTGAATTCGTTCGTGAGTGAGTGACCAACTTCGTAACACGTGGGAATAATAAATCCTGTCGCACCATCTCAAAATCTTACATTGGATATTAAAGTGGCTGTGCAATGAAAGTGATAGTGAAGTGAGTTCATCGACCCGGCCGTAACATCAGCTGTTGAGTCGAAGCAGGTTAATTCGTGCACGAATGGGTAAGTGTTTCATAAGTATTAAAACACTTTATTCCTTTCGGATGACGAATACAAGTATCGGACACAGTTATTAAACGATTTATTAGTTTATTTCTTATTCCCGAATAACCAAATATTCCACATTATCCCTGCTTAAAGACGATGTAACACGGCGTGTCAATGCGTTCTTTCGCGACCACGACTCTGCTCGCTTAAATAAAAGAATAATTAGTTTATTTCTTATTAATGAACAACCAAATATTCCACATTATCCCTGCTTAAAGACAATGTAACACGGCGTGTCAATGCGTTCTTTCGCGACCACGACTCTGCTCGCTTAATTAAAAGAATAATTAGTTTATTTCTTATTAATGAACAACCAAATATTCCACATTAGCCTCGCTTAAAGACGATGTAACATTTGCCGTACGATTCTCTCGATACCGTCGAGGCCCCCGTACACGACGAAGCGCCACAAAACGTTGCGCGCCTGAGTCCCGGGATTTCGAGTGCTCTAATTAGGCAGTGTTTTTGGTTAATAACTCAAAAACGAAGCTTCAAACAACACTTTGGTCAAGGAAAAAGTTGTTCAGAATCACCTCAGCTACCCCCCATTTCCCGATGTTGCGGTAGTTACGGGACACCCTGTATAGAAGAGGCTGTGAGTTGGATAGTGTTTGTCCAGTGTGCCAATGTGCTGAAGAGGACATTAACCATATGATTTATGAATGTGACAGATACCAACATCTACGCTATGAGGATTTGAACGACACACGAGAAAATAAACATAAACTAATTGAAACTGAAGAGAAATATAAAAAATTTTTGAAATTTGCAAACGATTTGTTTACCTTTAGAAATAATTACTTACTTGAAACAGAGAGTAGAGGGTCCGCCTCCTCGGGGCGGGGACGGGCAACGTCGGGCTGCGATTCGTAGACCCGGCGGCTAAGAGACCTAAATGAAAGAAATAAATTTATGAAATAAAAGATTAAACCAAAATTGAACTATAACAAAATTACTAGATATCATAACAAAGAAATTAAAATTAATACTTAACCTAAATTAAAACCTAAACCAAAAAATAATCAAAATTTGAATAAGGCAGCAATGAGCTTACGCTCGAGCTGCAATTTTTTCGAGAACTAAATGAAAAAAAAAAAAATGAAATGTCCCTATCTACTGATTCGACTCCGGTCGAGTCAGGGACGGACACAGTATGGGTTTTAGCGGGCCCAGGGTTACCCGAGCTCTAGCATACCGTAAACCAGTGGTCATGTTTCGCTGGAACGGGGGTCTTGCCTTAATCGGCCGGACCGCGAGGATGATAACCTCTTTAAAAAATCCCTAACCCCAAGCTATGGCGCGCGGCGAAGAGGGGCGTCCCAGTCGAGGGCACTGGGGCGTGGTTGGTGGGTGCACCGGCCATTAGCGGCCCACCTCAAGACACAGGGCGAAATCTTGAGCGAATGAGCCTTCTCCCCGGAAAGGGCGTCACCCGGGGAGTGACAGTTATTCGTCCCATCTCGTGGGATATTTATGGATAAAAATATTAAACTGGGGGATATAGGGGTCGGGGGTAGCGGTGGTAGTAGCGGCGGAAGTGTCGAGATGCGCGACGTATCGGCAAGAAGGTCGAGCGCGATGCGTGGAAAGAGCGCTAGCCCTATGCGGGGCTCTAAAAGACGATGCGATACGGAGGAAAGTGTAGGGGGTTCCTCCGAGTTTATGAATGTGAGTGCGAGTGTACGTGTTGATGAGGTGAGTGAAATGAGTAGTGTGACTGCGAAACTAAGAAAGTATGTGTTTGCAGAGTCGAACCGGATTTCAAAGGCAGGGAGTGAATTTATTTTACAATGCGCGAGTGAATATGAGAAAATGCTAGTGAGAATAATGTTGAAAAATGAGAGACTAGAGGGTAGAGTAGATGAATACGAAAAGAGAATGAAAGAGAGAGCGAGTGATAATAAAAGTTATGCGAGCGTGTCTGGTGTGAGTGCAGGTCGTCCAAGGGTAAGTGGGACAGACCGAATGAAAAGCATGGTTGATGTGAACGAGCGGGTGAAAGAGAAAACTTATGCCGTGGTGGTTAAGCCGAAGGATGATAGCGTGAAAATGACCAGTGAGGAGGTGAAGGAAAGTGTAATGAAAAACGTGAGTGGCGGTCTGAACGTACGGGTGCGTGCTGTGAGAAAGATGAGAAGTGGGGGTGTGGCTATAGAAGCAGCAAGTGAGAAAGAGATAAGAATGATTACGGAATGTAGAAAGTTTGGAGAACTTGGTCTGAAGGTGGAGTCCCCTAAAAAGATAGAGCCGAAAGTTGTAGTGTTTGATGTACCGAATGATCTAACGAATGAGTGTTTTTTGAGTGAATTGTATGAAAAGAATGTGAAAAATGCTGGATGTGGTGTAACTAAAGAGATGTTTATGGAAAGAGTGAGAGTGGTGAGTAGGAACAATAAGAAAGATGCGACTGTGGGTAATGTAATTGTTGAATTGAGTAAGAGTGTGCGTGACGTAGTGATGAAAGAAGGGAGAGTGTATGTGCGATGGTGTGCGTGCAGAGTAAGAGAGTTCGTGAACGTCCTAAGGTGCCACAAGTGCTTTGCATTTGGGCACATGATGAGAGAATGTAGCGTGAATGAGAGGTTGTGTGAGAAATGTGGTGAGTCTGGTCACTTGCGAGATAAGTGTAAGAAAGAGAGTACATGCAGGAATTGTAGGATGAATGGTAAGAATGCAAGCCATTCTGTTCTGTCCGCTGAATGCCCGGAGTATGTGAGAATGTTGGCAAGAGAGAAAGTGAGGATAAGCGATGACTGATAGATGTGTAAATGTTATTCAGTGTAATTGTCAGAGAGCGTATGTAGTGATGTGTGATTTGGGTAGTGTTATGAATGAGAAATGTGTGAATATTGCGCGTGTGCAGGAGCCATACGTCTCGAGCGGGTGTGTGCGTGGACTCCCATCTACATGGGATGTTTTTACGAATGATAGTATGAAAGCAGCTGTTGTAGTGAATGATCGGAGTGTAGAGGTTTTGTGTGTGCGAGAATGTACTGATGAATGGTGTGTGTGTGTCTGACTGAAGGGGGACTTCGGCGAGTTGTATGTGGTGTCCATGTATTGCCGGTATGGGGCTGATATTGAGCCCTATCTGGCATGCATGGGCAGGGTGCGTGAAGCCACGATGGGAAAGTGTGTACTGATCGGTATGGATGCGAATGCTGTCTCCCCCTTGTGGTTTAGCAAGGCTGGGGGGCGCAGTAGAGAGAATGTGATGCGTGGTAGAATGCTTGAGGAATGGATCGTGGAAAGTGGAATGCTTGTGTTAAATGAGCCGAGTGAATGGTACACGTTTTCGGGACCGAGGGGCCAGAGTGACATTGATGTCACTCTGGTGAGTGGTGTTCCAGCCGGGTGCAGCATGGAATGGATGGTGAAAAATGAATGGGGTATGAGTGATCACAATATGATCTTGGTGCGCATGAAGTATGATGTGGAGAACGAAAATATAACAGTGGCGTATAAAAGATGGAATGTTACAGGTGCAGACTGGGAAGAATATATGAATGATATTATAGAGTGTGCGGAGGAGTATGGTGAAGCTTTAACGAATGAATGTGACGCAAATAGGATACTTGAGGGTGTAATGAGATGGATTCAAGGGGTGAATAAGAAACGTTTGAGGGAGTACAGCGAAAGAAAGAAAGGAAAGCTTGAATGGTGGACGGATGAGTTGCAAATTTTGAAGATGAAAGTAAGAAGGAGCAGGAGAGCATGGCAGAGAGCGAGGAATAGAGTAAGTGGGGATTTAGAATCCAGAGCGAATGAATATAAGAGATGGATGAGTGAGTATAAGAAGAAAGTGTGCATGACGAAAGAGGACAACTGGAGAAAGTATTCAAGAGAGTCAACCCTGGATCCATGGGCAAAAGTCTACAGGTTATGTAGAGGCAAGAATGCTAGGGAGAGACTGAGTTCGATGAAAGTGGGTGAATGTGTGTATAATACGTGGAGAGAATGTGTGTGTGTTTTGTTAGAGAAATTCTTCCCAGCTGCAAGCATGGCTGCTGAGAGCGTAAATGGAAGAATGATATGTACAAATGTGTTTGATTGGAATGAGGTGAATGAGGCCGTTAAAAGGATGAAATTGGGACGAGCACCCGGTTTGGATGGTGTGAACGCTAGTATGTTAAGAATGATTTGGAGAGCGATTCCGGAATGGTTGTTGAAACTGTTTAACGTGTGCCTGCAGAGTGGATGTTTCCCTGTGGAATGGAAAACTGCGAGAGTGATTGCGTTGTTGAAGTCCCCCGATAAGGTTCCATCGGACCCCGGATCTTATAGGCCGATTTGCCTGTTGCCAGTGCTGGGCAAAGTGTTAGAAAGAATGATGGTTAGAAGAATGGAGAACAGAATGAATGGACGTATGAATGAAGCCCAGCATGGTTTCAGAAGGGGCCGATCAGCCGAGAGTGCGTGGGCATGCGTGAAAAAATATGTGAATGAGTGTAATAAGAAGTATGGTTTGGGTGTATTTGTAGATTTTAAAGGAGCATTTGATAACTTGGAATGGGTGAAGGTGCTAGAGACGTTGGCTCGGAATGAATGTAGTGAAATTGACCTATGGCGGTCATATTTTTATGAGAGAAAGGTGTGTATGATGGGTGTGAATGAAGCTGTATGGAAGAATGTGGAGCGCGGCTGCCCCCAGGGGTCTATCTGCGGACCGTTCGTATGGAACATGATGATGGATGGGCTCCTGTGGAGGCTGTCGGAGAGTGAGTGTAGATGTGTTGCGTATGCGGATGATCTGTTGATGCTTGTCGAAGGACGGAACAGAGTGGAACTTGAGAGAAAGGGAACGGAATGGATGAATATAGTGTATGATTGGGGAATGTCTGTTGGTGTAAGTGTGTCTGAGAGCAAGACGGCCACGATGCTGTTGAAAGGACAGCTGGCTGACACAAGAAGACCGTGTGTAAGAATGAATGGGAAATTGATTAGGTATGAATGTAAAATGAAATATTTGGGCATATGGATGAGCGAAAGGATGCACTTTAAAGTGCATCTGGAATACATATATAAGAAGATTATGAATGTGGTAGGGCAAATGAGACGTGTGTTGAGGAAAGAATGGGGAATGAAGAAGCGTGCAGTGAGAATAGTTTATAAGGGATTATTTTTAGCTTGTGGTATGTATGGAGCGAGTGTATGGAGTGATATAGTTAGATTGGGTTATGGATGCAAAATGATTAACAAGTGTCAGCGAATGGTATTGCTTGCGTGTGTGAATGTTTGTAGAACAGTATCTACAGCTGCAGTTCAGGTCCCAATGGGGGCTCTACCTTGGGATTTGGAGTGTATGCGGCGTGCTTGTGTGTATAAGGTTGAACATGGCATGAGCGTGGGAACGGATGATATTGTAACTGATGAGGATGTATGTGTGCACGGGGTGGATGGATGTGTGAAAATGATTAATGATAGAGTGTATGAGCAATGGCAGAATAGATGGGATAATGAGGTGAATGGTCGTGTGACGTATGAATATATTAAGAATGTAAGATTTGCAGAGCGGAATGATTTGTTTGAACCGGGAATGAGTGTGTCCTATTTGCTGACTGGCCACGGCAGTATGAATGGGTTTTTATATAAACGCGGATTGAATCCAACGGAGACGTGTATGTGTGGTGCGGCGTGTGAGGATTGGAAGCATGTGTTGACTGA
>OX637925.1:140000-152500 GCA_951802735.1 Nomada hirtipes | reverse complement strand
TAGTAGCTGGTTCCCTCCGAAGTTTCCCTCAGTCTCATCTGGTAAAGCGAATGATTAGAGGCCATGGGGCCGAAACGACCTCAACCTATTCTCAAATTTTAAATGGGTGAGATCTCTGGCTTGCTTGAAACGTGAAGCCACGAGATTTTGGATCAGAGTGCCAAGTGGGCCAATTTTGGTATGCAGAACTGGCACTGTGGGATGAATCAAACGCAGAGTTAAGGCGCCCAAGTCGACGCTTATGGGATACCATGAAAGGCGTTGGTTGCTTAAGACAGCAGGACGGTGGCCATGGAAGTCGGAATCCGCTAAGGAGTGTGTAACAACTCACCTGCCGAAGCAACTAGCCCTGAAAATGGATGGCGCTGAAGCGTGGCGCCTATACTCCGCCGTCAGCGGCAAGTGGGGAGGTACGCGTCGCCCTCGGGTGGCCGTCCTCCATGAAGCCCAGACGAGTAGGAGGGTCGCGGCGGTGTGCGCAGAAGGGTCTGGGCGTGAGCCTGCCTGGTGCCGCCGTCGGTGCAGATCTTGGTGGTAGTAGCAAATACTCCAGCGAGGCCCTGGAGGACTGACGTGGAGAAGGGTTTCGTGTGAACAGCCGTTGCACACGAGTCAGTCGATCCTAAGCCCTAAGAGAAATCCTATGTAGATGAGGTGTCCTAAAACATATAATCTATATGATAGAGAAACACACCTGTCGGGCGAAAGGGAATCCGGTTCCTATTCCGGAACCCGGCAGCGGAACCGCATACCAATCGGGCCCTCGTGAGAGAGTTCGTCGGGGTAACCCAAAATGACCTGGAGACGCCGTCGGGAGATCCGGGAAGAGTTTTCTCTTCTGTATAAGCGTTCGAGTTCCCTGGAAACCTCTAGCAGGGAGATAGGGTTTGGGACGCGAAGAGCACCGCAGTTGCGGCGGTGTCCGGATCTTCCCCTCGGACCTTGAAAATCCAGGAGAGGGCCACGTGGAGGTGTCGCGCCGGTTCGTACCCATATCCGCAGCAGGTCTCCAAGGTAAGGAGCCTCTAGTCGATAGATTAATGTAGGTAAGGGAAGTCGGCAAATTGGATCCGTAACTTCGGAATAAGGATTGGCTATGAGGAGCTGCGCGTGTCGGGCTTGGTCGGGAAGTGGGGTTTGGCCGACGTGCCGGGCTTGTGCGAGGTGATCGGACGCATTATTGCGAAACCGGGATCCGAGCTCGGTCCCGTGCCTTGGCCTCCCGCGGATCTTCCTTGCTGCGAGGCTTCCGTGGCGGATCTTCCGTCGTGGTCGTTCTCTTCGGCCGCCATTCAACGCTCAGCTCAGAACTGGCACGGACTAGGGGAATCCGACTGTCTAATTAAAACAAAACATTGCGATGGCCCCCGCGGGTGTTGACGCAATGTGATTTCTGCCCAGTGCTCTGAATGTCAACGTGAAGAAATTCAAGAAAGCGCGGGATACGGCGGGAGTAACTATGACTCTCTTAAGGGAGTTATAGTTACAGGGTAGGTGATTCGTCTTACAGACCTTTTATTAGGTCCGCTAGCCTCTCCCTACAAAGCGGTTGTTGCCCACCTCCCATAGGTGCCTGCCGGTAACGGGGTCGATGGAGAAATCCGGAAACCCCGGCTAAGAGGGTCAACCGCGAATGGGGAGCAACTGGACTTAGATCCTGCTGGTTACTCCCCGAGTCAAATGGGGGATGCTGAGGTCAGGGGACGGAGGCTCGGGACCATCTCGCTTCTGTTCCGTCTGGAAACCCTCCCCAAGGCAGAACTTCACGTCCAGCCCTTAGACAAGGCTACGTGGCTCTGGAAAAAGGGACCCCTCTTGTGCCTGGTCCCAATTAACGAAGCCGGCCGAAACGGGCGCAAGCCCACGACATTACGTCAGGGATACCGGGGGTTAGCAGCCCACGGCTATCTGGGAGCTCCGCTCCACTCTATCATTGCTACGGAAAACCCAAAGAAGCCTCAGAACCCCGATTGCTCTTCTGTCGACGACCCGGCGACGTCTCATGGATATCCCGTCGGTTCACGGATGGATTTAGATTTAGAATTAGATTTAGGTTTAGACATAGATGTAAATTCAGTGTTCTGGATTCGCTCATGGGGAGGGCGCTCATTCGCTTCGCGCCTAGCGCTATTCCGTGGCGACAAGCGCGAGCGTTCTTCCCCACTTATATAGGTCATAGGTCAGTTTACACAATTACAGTAATGTCTCGATAGGTGCGAAAGCCTCGGGACTGAACGTTCGCAACTAGCGTGTAGTTACTACGTTGTTTGAAATTTGCCGACAGCGTCGTACGTAGAAAAGGACATCGAGTAAAGATAAGCGGCCGAGCAGCCAAGCCAAAAGACGATCGCAGCTTCTCTTTTCTTTTCACTACCTATCCTTTTCTGCGGTCGAAAGTTATTAACGTTAATTAAGCCAGTAAATATAGTCCGAATTATATCGTGTTTGGTGTCATTTCAATCAGAAAAATGTCAGCTATGCTGTGTAAAAATTTCATAAGAAAAAGATGAGAAATGGCAAAGCTTCATCGTTGAATTAGTATTACCTCACCGATATACCCGAACCCGGATCGCGTTACACTGATCGGCAAGCTTCTGGACGCCTCTAGGGGTATACCCCCCAGGAGTGGGGATAAACTCTTCGCAACTATCGTGTAGCTCTTTTTCGCACCTATCGAGACATTACTGTATTAAGAAAAGAGGTTTTAAAGGAAGTTTACTCTGTGCGAGCTATTTTCAGCGGCGTTACTATTTATTACTGGAGTGTAACGATTTACAACCGTTACACTATTACAACGTTTTCCACCGGAGTAAAACGGCTTACAACCGTTTTATTACTTGTTCTTTATTGTTCGCGTGCGGATAAAACTACAGTCTGTTTCACAAGAGCGTACTCTCGATAACTACGAAGAAACCAACTTTATGTAGAAAACTTATAGATAAGTAGAAAGTATATTTAAAGTGCTATTACGCTCTTACTCAATAGTGGGTCCAATCTCCTGCGTTTGCGATTATTGCTTCGCAACGTTTTGGCATACTTTCTACCAATTTTTCAGCATATGATACTGGTAGTGATCTCCATATCTTTCTTATGCGGTGATTTAGACTTTTCACGTTGTGAATATGTTTTCCACGAAGCTTTTGCTTTATATATGCCCACACGTTTTCAATTGGATTGGCATCTGGAGACTGAGATGGCCAATCCAACGCAATGATGCCGTTTTCTGTCTTCCATTCCGTGCAAACACGGCTTCGGTGTTTGGGATCGTTGTCCTCTTGAAGTATCCAGTCTTCACCATATTTCTCGAACCACTTCTTAGCAGACGTCAGGAGACCCCTTTCATATAATCTTTTCATTTTTATTGCATTTAAATTGTCTGTAAATAAGCACAATGTACCAAATCCACGCACATTGAAACACCCCCAAACATGCACTTTTATTGCATGTTTAACAGTACGTTGGATGACTGGCATTCCTTGTACAGACCAAGCTTTCCGTACTGGCAGCCAACCCCAGAATGAACACTCATCAGTAAACACAACATTGTCCCAATCGCGATTGACATTTTCGCGAGTCCACTTCAGGCGTTTTTCCACGTGTTTCGAAGAGAGCAAAGGTTTTTTTATTGTACTTCGCCAAGAAATGCCTTTTTCTTCCAAACGCCGTTTTATGGTCAGAATACTGACATTTATGTTCTTTTTACGTAAAAAGCCCTGAGCTTTACTTAACGATAGTGTCGGATATTTCTTGTAAAGCTGAACAATGACTTTATCTCCCCTCGTCGCTGTGCCTCGTTTCAAACCTCTATTGGGTAGGTCATCGACGGTTTTTGTTTCTTCAAAACGTCTCACCCACTTTCTTACAAACTCCTTTGATTTGTGTATAAATCTTGCTGCTGATGTAAAAGACATTTTCGGGCCTTTTGGGTGATGACACAGAAAGACTGCCTCAAATCGCTTGGCGTACGCGGAACTCATCTCGAAAAACTGTTGCACTCTCGAAGGTTTTGAATCTATTAACAGACCTCGTCGAAAGCGTATTAGGGGACTCCTTGACTGTTTATTTTATCGTCCCACCCGAAGAGTTTTTTCGAAGATAACACAGATACAGCGAGTACGCTCTTGTGAAACAGACTGTATATACTTGTACTTTATTGTATTCTTTATTGTTCGCGTGCAGTGCTGTTAAATACATTCGTGTGATTCGTGCTATTTGTGAACTGTGCCTTTTCAATACAAAATTAATCCGTTAAATTTAAATTAAGACCTTAAAGAGCTATTCGAAACATACAGACTTAGATTTAAATGTAAATATAGCTTCAAACGACGTTTTAGAATATTCTAGTTGCCCTCCTTGTCATATAACTTCAATATCGAGCACCCTGGCGCAGAGGAAGCAACATATACGGCGTTGCAATAGGCTTCCACCTAGAAGCGATGGCACATATCACTGCGAAAATTGTCCCTCGTGCTATAAGTCTTATGCCGGCCTCAGGCAGCATGTTAAACGCGCACACCCCGCGATTTACAAAGGCAGTGGATGTCGCATTAATAGAAAAGAGAGCTCCCTCCAGCAGAGCTAAATGGACGTTAGCCGAGGACAAACAACTTGCCGGACTGGAAATACAACTTCCTCCCGGTCTGCCTCAGAGAGAAATAAATATCCGACTAGCGAGTCTTCACCCTGGTCGTTCGGCGGAGGCAATTAAAAAGCAACGCCGGAAGCCATCCTACAAAACTTGTTTACAAAATTTGTTTGCAAGCCTTAACTACAGAAGTCCCCTCAGGTTTATCGGTCTCCTCAGCGTTACCCTCTACCTCCAGAGCGGATAACATCCAATTACGCTCTCCCCGCCTTCGTCTACAGCGCATAGACACAATAGCGCCATGGAATACCCTTATTACCCAACAACCTACCACTATATGCGATAGTAACCTGGACCTCTCCCCAAATGAAACACCGGCTGACAAGACATGCAACCATATACAAAACGCAGATATTTGTACATATTTAAAAGAACTACTTCCCTTGTGTACTTCGGACGTTCAGGCCCTCATTAACGCGGTATTGAGCGACCAAACCGTCTCGGACATTGACACAATGTTTTCGATGATAATTCATAAAATTGCCTCAGTACGCCATAACAGTAACATAAATAGTAATAATAACACTAATAATAATAATAACAATGATAACGCCAATAGACATAACCACAATAACAATAATGTACATAATAAATATAACAATATATAGTAAATACAATAAATATAAGAATAATGATAAGGGCATTAAGAATAACAATGAAAAGCGCAGGCAGAACCGGGCCTCAGTCAGATCGGCCACTTTCAGCAACTATCAGCGTATGTTCGCACGAAATCCCACCCAACTGGCGCACGCAATTCTAGTTCAGAAAGACCTGAATGCCGCCGCATTCCCTACAATGGAGGAGATCGAACAAGAATACCATTCCATCTTCGAGGAATGTCCTGTATATTCTGGCCCCCTTTCTAGTCGGCCTAATGAAATCATTCTATTAAATTACCCCATCTCCTTCAGAGAAACGGAATTAACACTTCGTCGGCTAAAACAATCAGCTTGCGGCCCAGATGGGATTAAGAGAGAGGACTTAAGAAACGCTGATATGGCCGAAGTGGTTGGGTTATTGAACCTAGTATTCGGCCTTTGTCGTACCCCTTCTATATTCAAACGGAATAGAACGGTCTTGATCCCTAAGAAGGGGGACTTATCTAAAATCTCCAATTGGCGTCCAATCACAATATCTTCGTTATTTACACGCCTTCTGCATAAAATCTTAGCAGCCCGTCTCTCTGGCGGAGGGAGACGCGACCATCTATGAGCGTCTCATAGAACTCCGCCGGGGGGGCGCGGTGGTGTCAGCGGCGGAAGAGGTGGACGTTAGACGTCAGGCCCGGCTGGTCGCGCGTCGAAAGTGGAGGACGGAGCTCCTCGACCGATGAGCGACGCAGCGAGCAGTCGGGGCGGTCCAGCGCAGCCTTGACGAGTGGCTGGACCGCGGCAGGGGTACGCAGACCTACGGGGTCACACAGGTGTTCACCGGACACGGATGTTTCGGTGAGTACCTGTGTCGGATCAAGGCGGAGGCCACGGCGGAATGCTGGGAATGTGGGGCTGCCCAGGACACGGCACAGCACACCCTGGAGGAGTGCCCAGCGTGGGCCAGGGAGCGCCGTGTCCTCGCGGCGGCCGTGGGGCGGACCTCTCGCTGCCGAGCATCGTCAGCAGGATGCTGGGCGGCGAGAGGTCCTGGAAAGCGATGGCCTCCTTCTGCGAAGAAGTGCTTCGTAGGAAGGAGGCGGCGGAGCGGGATCGGGAAGCGTCCGATCCCGCCCGTAGGTAGAGAAGGAGGGGAAGGACTCGCCGGCCACGACCGCTGGCGAGATCCCCCCCTCCCGTGGCGTAAGTGCGTGGCGGTCTGAGAGGTGACCGGAGGTGTTCCTCCTCCACCTCTCGGGTGCTCGCCACAGCGACCCTGAATCCGGGTGGCCCTGCTGTGGGAGGACGATGTCCTCCTGGTATCCCGCAGGGCTGCCCAACAGCCGATAGCGGCGATGTGTGTGGTGGAGGGGCGGGCTCGTCAGCCACTAGCGCTTACGGCACTCCGCCCCTCGCGAGATGGGATGGCGGTGGTGGGCCGAGGGGCGCAGAGGTGTTCCCCCTCACCACTCTCGGTCACCGCCTCCGCTGACTGGAAGACTGGCGGCCCTGCTGGGGAGGATCATGTCCTCCCGTTAACCCGCGAGGCCGTCGGAGTGCCGCGGACGGCCCGGGTGGGGGCCCGAGCCGCCCTGATCGCGGCCTGGGATAGGAGGGCCGTACTGGGTGTCGCCCCCGGTACGGCCGTGCACGAAGGTGGCTCGGTGGCTCCTGCCGACCCTCCCGAGAATAGGGCCGAATTAGCATGGGCACGGGGAGGCACCGGACGATATCTTCGGAGGTCCCGGAGTCTCCCATTATGCGCGGGAGGTAGGCGACCGGGGTGGTTTTAGCCGGTAAGAATCCGGCACTACCTCCTGCCCTCCCCCAGGGCAGGAGGTGTCTTGCGAAGATTTCCACCTCGAAAAAAAAAGCAGCCCGTCTCTCTGAAAACGTTAAACTACACTACGCTCAGCGAGGATTTACACCTGGAGGTGGGGTCATGACTAGCTTCACCATCCTCGATACCATAGTGCGAGAACATCGATATAACGGTAAACCTCTCTATGTCGTATATATTGATTTATCTAAGGCCTTTGATAATATACATCCCCTGGGGTGCGCCAAGGAGATACGGACAGCTCAATCCTATTTAATATCGTATTGGACAATTTAATTTCATCCATTTGTCCGGCCGATGGCGTTACATTAGGGTCAACAAAGATTGGCTGTCTTCTATTCGCGGATGAAATTGTGCTGTTCAGTAACTCCGTGCACGTCATGAGGGAACACCTCCACAAACTACATACCTTCCTACTCAGAACAAATATGGAGGTCAATCCAGCTAAATGCCAAGCGCTCCAGTTAGCACGTGTCATAGGCTCTAAACGGGTCGCGGTTGATACCCGTTCCCGTTTCAGCATCAATGACAAAGCAATTCCAACGCTAAAAGTTCAGGAGCAACTAAAATATCTGGGTCATAACTACCACCAGCACGGCATGATTGCTCCCCCTACCTCCAACTTAGAGGACATGCTGGATCGCTTACAACGTGCCGCCTTACGACCATGGCAAAAACTGTTCATTTTAAATCGTTACCTAATCCCAAGACTACTGCACTGCAACCAATCCTCCGATATCACTGCCGGGAAATTGACCTTCATCGATCGTCTCATTAAACGGTTCGTGAAGGCCACTTTACACCTCCCGATTACGACCCCCACGGCATTTTTGTACGCTAACATAAGGGACGGAGGCTTGTCTATTCCTTGTATGAGGCACCAAATAGGCACCATATATCGCCGTCGATTGCAGCGCATTAGTACGCAAAGAGACCCGGATTTCGAAGCGGCTTCCCTAACGCCTTCCTTCCAACGTTTAATGCGGAAAATAAATGTTATATGTCAGACCCTACCACCTACACGCTCTGCCGTCTCCCGACATTGAGCAACTACTCTCCACTAATCGGCCCTTGGAAACGGCCTGAAATATGGTTCCCGTGCAGCCAATAGCTGTATTCTAGATCCACCCCCCTTCTGGTCCGGCAGGGATTATATACGAGCAATTCAACTGCGTATTGGTCTTTTACCCAGAGGTGGCGCTCCCTACATCAATGCACAAGCCGCACAATGCAGGTATCCGACCTGTGTCGGTAGGAGAGAGACTCTCTCACACATTTTACAATGGTGCCCTGTCACGCATTACCAGCGTATTCAACGACATGACAGGAAGGGAAGGAGACGAAGAAGAAATCCAGACCCAGAGACTCGCCAACCCCCCCTACTGGAGCTCAGAGGAGAAACATGGCGCGCCGATTGGAGCCAGATCGCACGGAGACAACGGGTGCGACTGATAAGGAGGAAACAGCAGACACCGAGGAATGGAAAGAGGCGAACAACAGGAAGCGACTGAGGAGAAACAAGAGAGATGCCCCAGTAAGCGCCAAGACGATTGAAAAGCCCTCGTATGCCCAAGCGATTAAAAAAACAGAAGGGGACCGCCAGCTGAATCTATTGAAGAGACCACCGCA
This sequence comes from Nomada hirtipes, assembly GCA_951802735.1. Classification (NCBI taxonomy): domain Eukaryota; kingdom Metazoa; phylum Arthropoda; class Insecta; order Hymenoptera; family Apidae; genus Nomada; species Nomada hirtipes. The sequence goes on along the minus strand of OX637925.1, from coordinate 143,796 downwards.
GGCCACTATAACAATCAAAACGAATAACAAGCTATCCTTTGCCGAGGCGATGCAAAAAATCAAAAGGCAGACATGTTTGCAAGAGGTGGAGGTGACGGCCGCCAAGAAGGCCGCGGCTGGGTTCCTTCTACTCCAGTTCGGAAAGGGGACAGAGGCGGAGAAGGTAGACGAACTAAAAAATAAAATAGCGAAGGCCATGGGAGAGGAAATAAGCGTCATACAAACGACAAAGAAGCTCGTAATACAGGTCAGCGACATAGATCCGGTAACGGACACTGCAGAGGTCGAGGAAAAAATTGCGCAAGAACTCCCCGGGGAAGAAATTAAAATCTTACCTCTCAAGGCGGGCTTCGGCGGGATGCAAAGAACTATAGTGACCATAAACGACACACCAAAAGCGAGACAACTGGTGGCTAAGGGCAGGCTTAAAATTGGCTTCGTATCATGTAGAATTAAAGTAATGCCCACGGCGACACGATGCTACAGATACCATAACTTGGGACACACTGCAGCGAGATGCACAATGGACAAGGACATAAAGGAGATATGCAGGCAGTGCGGGGAGAAAGACCACACAATCAATGAATGCACTAATAAGGCAAGATGTTTAATATGCATTAACAATGGGTTTCCCGATAACAAGGTAGGACACGTAGCGGCGTCGATTGGATGCCCCTCGGTGAGATTATATAAGCCTACGTGATGGACACCTGGCTTAAAATAATACAGGTCAACCTGAACAGGTCTAGGCTGACACAGGAGCTCCTGGAGCAGGAAATTTCACGCGAGGGCTATAATGTTGCCATAATAGCGGAATACTACAAAGCTAAACCCACATGGAAACGAGATGCACACGGAGCCGCCATATGGGCAAGCCGCAAGGCAGGTACCGTATCGAGGGGCCCCCAGGGGAAAAACTACGTCTCAGTTATTGTCAACAACACGATAATTATCAGCTGTTACCTACCTCCCAACGAAACCCTTAACGATTTCGGAAACAGCGTTACGGAGGTAGCCGAACACCTGCAAAAGCACCAGGGGGAAAAGATTGTAGCTGGTGATTTCAATGCTAAATCCCCGCTATGGGAAAGTACGTGAACGGATAATAGGGGCCTTATCCTCGCCGCTATGCTGGCAGTACAAGGAATGTGTCCAACAAACCAGAACGGCACACCCACTTTTTGGAAGGCAGGCAAGACATCCAAAATCGACTTCCTAGCCACCTCAAGAGGCCTAGTCGAAAAAATACAGGAGTCACGTACACAGACTAAATATAACGCATCTGATCACCGGTATCTTAAACACGTGATAGGAGAGAGCAGGCTAAGTAGAGACGCCCACTGACCGATATGGGCGGGACATAAATTAGACGACGATAATCTCCGGCAAGCCCTGCTGGCCTCTAGGGATTTAATACAAGGGATGGACTCAGCGGAATACGAACAAGTTGTGGCGGACTGGATGCATTTCGCGCTGGCCATATGCGACATGACTATGCCCCTCCAAATGGAAAGCTGCAACAGACAAAAGAATACCTATTGGTGGAGCCAAGAGCTAGCCATGTTAAGGGAGCAAGCGGCAAAATCTAGGTGAGGATTACATAAAGCCTATAGGAGGAAAAACGCAAGCGAGGCGCAGATAGTAGCACTTAGGAGGGAGTACCAGGCGAACAAGAGGACCCTTAAAAACAAAATAAGACATGCAAAGGGGAAGGCATGGGATAATTTCTGCACGACACTAAACGCAGACCCCTGGGGAAAACCGTATAAAGTCATCATGAAAGCTTTAAGGAATAAGGAGGGACCGGTAATGCTCTCCATAGAAGATACGAAGAAAACGATAGAGAAATTGTTCTGTTTAAACCCAGTCGAAACCTATGTGCAAGACATGCGAAATTCCAGTCGAGCCGCCAGAGGGTGTCCCCCAATAAGTGTTGGAGAGGTTCAGCATGCACTGAAAAGAATAAGTAATAAAAAAGCACCCGGCATAGATCAAATGCCCATAGGGGTCATAAAGGAAATCTTCAAACCCTATCCTGAAAATATCACGGCGTTGTTTCAGAGCTGCCTAGATAACAGGTCCTTTCCGGACATGTGGAAAGTCCAGAAGCTTATACTACTCTCGAAAGGTAAGATGGATGAGGGAGGACACCCGCAATACAGGCCGATTAGCTTAATTCCGAATTTTGCTAAACTATTCGAGCATATCCTCAAAGCAAGGCTGGAGGTAGAAATAAATCGGACGGGAGGCTTCTCGCAGCACCAGTACGGCTTTAGGAGAAAGAGATCCACGATAGACGCACTATTAGAAGTACAGAAGTTTGCAAACGAAGCTAAAGCAGGAAATAAAAAAGCAATAATGATTACTGTAGACGTTAAAAACGCTTTCAACTCCATTAGGTGGTCGGATATAATGAAGGCCCTTATAAAAAGGGGTACGGCTACATACCTCGCCGAGATGATAGGGGCATGCCTCAGAAACAGAAAAATCGTGGTTAAAGGAGAAAGGATAACAACCTTTCCTGTTTATGCTGGAGTTCCCCAGGGGTCGGTGCTGGGCCCCATGCTATGGAATATGACCTTTGACGAAATAATCGGGAGATATTGCAGCAACAAGGTTAAATGTATAGCCTACGCAGATGACCTTGCCATACTTATATCTGCAGTTTCGCAACAAGTAGTGACTAAAAGAGCCGAAGAAACCTATAGACAAATTAAAACATGGATTACCGCTAAGAACATGCAAATTGCAGAAAATAAGACAGAGGTAATGCAAATAGCGGGCAGAAAAGGGCACAAAATGACGCACATAAGCCTGGATAACAAACAGATTGAAATGGTAACTAGCATCAAATACCTGGGAGTCACGCTTGACGCAGCAGGTACCTTTAGAGCACACATAGGGGACGCATGTAGGAGGGCCAGCGGCACGATAGCGGCCTTAAATTCCTTCATGAAAAGAACCGGAGGGACCAAAGCAAGAGCAAGAAGATTAATAATGAACACGCCCAACGCAGTACTCTTGTATGCGGCGCCTGTTTTTCCCATATATGCAAACATAAATGGGCGAAGAAAGAGATCAGCGCAGTGCAAAGAAACGCAGCTATTCGCTCAGCAGCCGCCTATAGGACGGTGTCAGCAAAGGCGCTGGACGCACTCACCTCCACGGTCCCCATAGCCATCGAAATGACAAAGAGAAAGCTAATGTACTACTGCAAAGAAGGGCAAGGCAGAGTGCGCGACTGCCGGGAACACGAGAAGGACAAACTCCTCTGGAGTATGTACAACAAGATCCCGGAAAAAAGCAACACAAAGGACAGCGACATAAATAAGGTAGTTATGAGCATGTGGCAGGAAGATTGGGAGACTGCGATACAAGGAAGATGGACATACGAATGGATTCCCAATATAAATAAGTGGATAAATAGGAAAGAAGGAGAGCTAACGTACCATATTACGCAAGCGTTGGCGGGACAAGGATGCTTTGGCACTGTTAGCGATTAATATGTAAGGTAGCTTTAGAATAGTTCATAGTTATATAAGCTTTAGTATTAATGTAAATAGACTATAAGTGCGAACTATCCCCGTTGCTCCCGGCGTTCCGCTGGAGCTCCGAAATTCCGCGTCGCGCGGTTCAGTTCTGAATTAGCCAGTGAAGAGAACACAAGTATTGAAGTAAGCCATCATTACGAGCAAGAAAACTGTGCGTCGTCGCGTGAACGACCAAGTTATGCGGAGTGTGTTATCAGTGTCGTCTAAGATGAATTGTAAAATTGAGAGTAAAGTCCTGTCTTCAC
>OX637925.1:2500-135000 GCA_951802735.1 Nomada hirtipes | reverse complement strand
AAAGGCAAAACGGTTTCACAGAAGAGGATGGTTGCAAGTACAACATATCCATCCTCAGCAGTGCACTCGCAAAAATGGAAGAGAAAGGCGGTGGCGTTGTAATGATAGTAGATATCTCGAAGGCATTCGACACTGTCCCTCACGGGGTGATAGAAAGCTGCCTTAAGATAAAAGGGGTCCCAGCAGCAGTCGGGCAGTACATCAAACAGATGTACGACAACTGCAAAACGAAAATAACGTGTAGACACGGCGAAACAATCGAAACGGACCTACTAAGGGGAGTAAAGCAAGGGGACCCACCATCGCCCTTGCTGTTCAATCTAATCTTAGACCCAATTATTGGGAAAGTAAATGAGAAGACCGAGGGGATCAGACTGGGAGATGAGAATGTCTCGATCCTGACATTTGCGGACGATTTGGTCCTCATGGAAAAGACCGAACAAGAGGCCTTAAAGCACAACAAAATGCTCACAAATTACATTAAAGGCTTAGGGATGAGCATTGCGGCCTCTAAGTGTTCGGCTTTCCAGATAGTACATAAAGAAAAGACGTGGTATATGACTGACCCGAAAATAAACATCGGGGATCTAACCATTCCGTACGCGGACCCAGAATCAGTAATTAAATATCTGGGAATTAATGTAGACCCATGGAGGGGTCTAGGTAAAACCTCAGTCAAGGGGATAATTGACGGGGTTAAGGGCATTAAAATACTAAAGTTAAAGCTCCACCAAAAGACCAACTTAATCAAGAAATGAAGCAAGAAATCAAACATATCCTGCATCTTCACCCGTCAACGACCGATGGACTCATATATACGGCCAAGAGTCGCGGTGGTCTGGGCGTCCAGAGGGTAGAGGATATTGTTAAACTAGCAAAGATCAGAAACGCCATAAAAATGAGAGCGTCTGAAGACGAAGCAGTGAGACAGGCACTGCTTGGGCAGGGGAGCTTGATACGGAAATACGCCACGTCAGTAGGATTAAACTGGATCGAGGCATAACGGCCGAAGAGGTCGAGCAAACAAGAAAAGCCCTAAGAAAGAAAGACACAAATAAATGGAAACAACTCATCTCCGAAGGGCAAGGAGTTCACGAATTCTTCGGCGACAAAATTAGCAACTCCTGGCTGTATAGCCCAGAGCTATTGAAGCCGTCTAGGTACCTGGACGCCTTAAAGCTCCGAACAAACACAGTAGGAACAAAAGTGGCACTGAATAGAGCCAAAAAGAACATGGATGTAAGATGTAGAAGATGTGGCGTCCAGGCAGAGACCCTCCACACATAGTGGGCAATTGCACCCACACCAAGTCCAAAAGAATAAGGAGGCATAATGAGATATGTGATCTAATCCGAAACAATATGCCAAGTAATCGGGCGGTGTTCACAGAACCGTCGATCAACGTCATAGGAGACATGAAAAGACCCGATTTGGTTATTAAGGGGGCCGACTCTTTTGGGGCCAACTCCGAATCGAACAAAGCGCTATTCGACAGAACGGGCGTTAGTGAAAACGGAAAAATCGTCTGCTTCGACATTTTACGGGGTGACATCTAAACTCATTATACAGAATTATAAACTCACGATGTGACATCTAACATCATTAGGCAGAATTATAAAAGGAGAGTGGGAGGCCATAGTTGCCAAATCACGTTATTCGAGAGTTCTGTCGCACTATTGCCACATCTGTTACAATCGTGGCCATTAGCAAAATGAATCGGCTCGAGCCGAGATTTTCATTCCTGCCGGACATAGACATAGCTGCTGAACGGCTGGAATCTTTTTTGTAGGTTCGATCCCCCTCGGCTATAATTTTTTTACATTAATTTTTTTCTAGTTCCTAACTACATGACAATGATCAATATTTGCTTACCAATATTTTAAAAACATTTGTTAAATATTTTAATTTAATATACCTAAATCTGAACTTATAGTGCTTTTTGCGCTACCGTTTCTCTTGCCATGTATCTTGCCAATTACGGTACTGTTTAATATTTCTAACATTAAAGTATAATGTATGAAGCATTTTCAGGCATCTTACAATTAGATTGAACAGTCGTAGATGAAGTGCACGAAAACTCGTGTGATGTTTTACTACTATTTCGCCTTTCTTTTAGATGACACAATCATTTCTTTTTTACAAATAATTATTGTTGCGAAAGCAATTATACCATCAGAAATAAAGGAAAATATTTATTTTTAGAAAGGCTATAGCCGGATAAGGGGGTCAAATGTGCCCCTAAACCAAATTCAACTTGTGAGGCGTCATTCGATAGCTTATCAATAAAAACCAATTCGTACCAAGTTCCAACCCTGTAGCTCAACTGGGAGGGTAGTTACAGCGAAAAAACAAAAATCTGGTTTTTGCTCAATATCTCGCATTTTAGCGCATAAAAAATTTTGAAAAAAATCTGAGACATTGCAATTATGGAGGCACACATTGTAGAAGTTTGCAGATTTTTAAATCGGAAACTCGAGCTGCGAAAAATAAAAGACGTAAAAAAATGCTGAAAAATGCCCGTTTTGTATTGAAGGAGTCGTCAACCTACGATTATACTTTTTTCCCAGGTACATATTACTGATACTAGTACTCTCAATTTTTTTCAGATTTTTAAATCCGGTGCGCCGCAGTCAAAAAAATTAAAAACCGATTTCTTCGTACCTTATATTCTAATTGTTTCGGATAGCTCGTTAGATCTAATTTTTATCACGTAACGGATTAGGAATTTATGTAAAATAAACACAGTTCACGTAGTGCACGAATATCACATGTATTTAACAGCACCGCACAAGAACAATAATGTACAATAACGCAATAAGGAACAATAAAGCACAAGTAATTATAATTGTACAACGGTTGTAAGTCGTTATACACCAGTAGCAATGTATAAGCTGCCGAAAATCTCGTCTTAAAGCGCTGATTGAAATGCCAACCTCTTGTCTTCCTCAAAAATGTTGTAATACCGACCCATAGTGAAGTCGCGCAGCGCTATTTATATCGCAGCGCGGGGCAAAGCGCATGCGGAGATAAGTGGGGAAGAACGCTCGCGCTTGTCGCCACGGAACAGCGCTAGGCGCGAAGCGAACGAGCGCCATCCCCATGAGCGAATCCCGAACATTCCGCCCGCCGCGGCATGCGTTGCATGGCGCAATTATAGTAACAAAAGGATTCGCGCAGGTTCAGTGAAGTCGCATTATTATCGACTCGCAGTGCAGTGGGTGTAGTATGAAAGAGGCCAATAAAGTGAAGGAGTGAGCCACGAGGCTAATTTTTCTCGGTGGCGGGTGGTAGGAGGCAAATTTTGGTAATGGGCCTCGTCAGCGTGGTTTTGGCGGTACGGACATCAACGACGCGAACACGTTGATCGTCGCCCTTGTGCGTAGCCGTGATGCGTCCTAGCGGCCATTGAGAAGGTGGCGTCAACTCGTTCCTCACAAGGCAGAGGTCCCCGATCTGTAAGTCGGGCTGCGACGTTTTCCATTTACCTCGAGTTTGTAGCTGATGTAAGTACTCAGCCGACCACCGCGTCCAGAAGTGATCCCGCATTTGCTGAATTAGATGCCACCGCCGTGAGGGAGGAATCTTGGCAGTGGATAAGGACGGTTCTGGTAAGGATGTAAGAGTAGAGCCTACTAAAAAGTGCGCCGGTGTCAGAGCGTCGATAGAATCGAGATCGTCCGAGAGTGCAGCTAGCGGCCTTGAATTGAGGCAAGCCTCTATTTGGGCGAGCAAGGTCGCGGTTTCCTCGAAGGTTAACGGAGTGCTACCCGCGACCCGCCGCAAGTGAAATTTGAGGGACTTGACCGCTGCCTCCCAAATGCCGCCGAAGTGAGGAGAGCCAGGAGGATTGAACTTCCATGATGTTCCTTCTTGAGAGAGATGAAAGGCAACATCCTTCCAGTCAAGGAGAGCAGATTTCAACAGCTCTCTCAGCTCCCGACTGGCTCCCACGAAGTTGGTCCCCTGGTCGCTGTACATCGTTGAGCAAATCCCACGTCGAGAGATGAAACGTCGGAATGCAGCAAGAAAGGCGGCAGTGGTTGCATCGGAAACCAGTTCAAGATGGACGGCCCTGGTCGCTAAACAGACAAACACAGCGACATATGTTTTCCTCGTGTGTTGACCTCTGCCGGAGGCCGATTTCGTGGAAAAGGGCCCCGCGTAGTCAACACCGGCGTGCGTGAATGGCCGGGAAGGCTGCGCGCGGGGAGCGGGGAGGTTTCCCATTAGCTGCTGCGCAGCTTGGGCGCGCCAGCGGCAGCAAACCACACACGAGGCAATCACGCGGCGTACCGCGCGACGCCCCGCCAATATCCAGTATTCTCTTCGTAACGTAGACAAGGTTAGTTGTGTTCCGCCGTGGAGTAGTCGTTTGTGTGCATCCCTGATGACCAGTGTAGTAAAATGTGCTTTAGCAGGTAGAATGGCTGGATGCTTTTGCCATTCATCAAGTAAGGAGTGCTTCAGGCGTCCCCCCACCCTCAGTACGCCATCGCCATCCATGAATGGCGCTAGCCTGGCTGTCAGACCACGTGTAACCTGGCCGCCATGTTGAAGAAGTTCCATTTCCTTGGGAAAGGTTGCCCTTTGGAAGCAGCGAATACAGGCAAGTTTAGCGTTATTCATTTCGTTGACAGAAAGACGATGCGATACTTGCGCGCGTGCGTTGCGATCCCTTGTAGTTCGGCAAAAACGTAAACACCAGCCAACTGTGCGCAGCAACCTCATAACTGTGGAAAACCTGCCGGCAAGTTCCTCAAAAAAGGAACGGCTGGTGGTAGTGATCGCGAGACAGGTCACTCTCAATGAGCGAACCTCCTGGTCAGTAGTGAGGTTATAAACCGTATGTTGCTTATAATCGTACGATTGTAAGGAAAGAAAGGGCGGGCCCTTCCACCAAAGTGTGTGATCAAGCAGCACGTTGCCTGTCACTCCTCGAGATGCCACGTCAGCAGGGTTCAATGTAGATTTAATGTGTCGCCAAGTGGCGGTTGGAAGGGAAGTTTGAATATCTGCTACCCTGTTGGCTACAAAGGTTTTCCATCTCGAGGAGTGACCCTGCAACCAACTCAACACAACCGTAGAATCTGACCACAAGTTGATGGAACAATTTGCCAAATGCAAACTGTCTCTGACACTGATAGTCAAGCGTGTAAGAAGTGAAGCAGCGCAGAGTTCGAGACGAGGCACAGAAACTTGCTTCAACGGAGCTACTCGTGTTTTAGAAGCAACGAGTGATACAAAAGGCATTGAGTTGGATGACGAGGAGCGCAAGTATATTACTGCAGCGTATGCTCTTTCCGAAGCATCCGCAAAACCATGAAGCTCCAACTTGTCAGTGTTTCCGTGGTTATATAACCACCGAGGAATGCGCAAGGACGACAGTAAATGCAGCTGCGCGTAGTAATTTTCCCAATAGTGGGCGTGTGAAGGGGGAAGTGTTTCATCCCAGGAGAGTTTAAGAAGCCACAAGGACTGCATAAATATTTTGGCTGTTATTACCACCGGGGCCAGAAAACCAAGTGGGTCAAAAAGACTAGCAACCTCGCGAAAGACGATGCGTTTCGTCACCGGTGATTCCGTTTTGCGAGGTGCTATAGAAAACTGAAATGCATCCCCCGACGCGTGCCATAGGAGGCCTAGAAGAGAGGAAACATTGTCGAGGTTGCATGCCAGCTCTGGGATTTCCTTTCGAGCTTCGACAGGAAGTGCCTCCAACAATTCTCTTCTGTTGGAGGACCATTTGTGCAGGGTGAAACCGCCCGCCGTGAACAACCGTAACAGCTCCTGCTGTAGAGCAAGTGCTTCAGCAAGTGAATCGGCTCCGGAAATAACGTCGTCCACATAGACGTCAGTGGATGCGCACGCTGCAGCCAAAGGAAAAGCATGCTGTTCGTCCTTGCACAGCTGCTGCAGCGTGCGAACAGCGAGGTATGGAGCGCAAGACATTCCATATGTGACTGTACGCAGACGAAAGTGACGGGGAGCTTCTTCAGGATGTTGACGCCAGAGAATGCGTTGAAAGTCGCAATCTTCTGGAGCAAGTCGGATTTGCCGATACATCTTTTGGACGTCGGCCGAGAAAACTACGGCGTGTTTTCGCCATCGTAGTAAAATGTGAAATATTTCCGGAAGTAGATTGGGGCCAGTGTGAAGCAAATTGTTAAGTGCCACTCCGGACTTTGTTCTCTGTGAAGCATTGAAAACAACCCGAAGTCGCGTAGTTGCACTGGCATCACGCAATACGCAGTGATGCGGCATATAGTATGCCGAATGAGAAGATATGGAGTCCGAGGAAACGGGTTCCATGTGCCCTAATTGCAAGTATTCTTCCAAAAAGGAATTGTATAATTTTCCCAGTTCTGGCTTTCCCTTTAAACGAGATTCGAGTTTATGTAACAACACGAGTGCTGTGTCGACCGAGTTTCCCAATTGGGCCGGAGATGAATTAAAAGGAAGCCGTACTTGATACCGACCAGTGGAGTCGCGGGAGTGCGTGGAGCAGAAGTGCTGCTCGCACTCACTCTCCGCCGTAGTAAATGTACGGGGAGGTGTGGGTACCTCCTCCAGTACCCAGAAGCGCTGAAGTGATTCAGATGGCGCGGTATCGCTTGTAATACATTGCAAGGTGTACGCTTCACGCGGTGAAGAGTTCGAGTGAGGAGTGGGATTGCAATGTCCAGTGAGAATCCAACCTAGAGAAGTGCATTGGGCAACCGGACTGTTGGGTGGACCCTTCCGGATGCCCTCCAGAATTATTTCGGAGTAGACATCAGCCCCCAAAATGATGTCGACCCGTCCAGCAGAACGAAAATCAGGATCAGCAAGTTTAAGATCCCGCACGTGAGATAGAGATAACCAAGCAGCAGTGGTTCGAGTGGGGGAATATGACGAGAGGCGCAGAAGCACGTAAGCAGTAGTGGAGAGGGGCTTCGAGTTTTCGCGAGTAGCGGAGAAAGTGAGCGTCACTCTTCCCCTCGTGTAGGTTTCTGCTTTGCCTACGCCCAGAATTGGAAACCGCGCAACACATCGTTCGAGCTTCATGGCTTGCACAAGATTTTCGGAGATTAGTGACACCTCGGAACAGGGGTCAATCAGGGCGCGTACAGCAATTTTCTCGCCTCGACTCGACTTGACCAGAATTTTCGCGGTCGCGAGAAATATGACTGAACTCGGTTGGGAGTTTGACCAGGAGGCTCGCGCACAGTGCGACGTCCTTGACTCCTCCACGCGACCCTGCGGAGACATTTGCCGCGAAGAGCCCTGCTCAGATTTTACGTGCAACAGAGTATGGTGCTTACCTACGCACAGTTGGCAACGCTTCGTAGATTTGCACGAACGTGAAGAATGGTTTCCCAGACAATTGAAGCACAGATTTTTATCTGCGACCAGCTTCTTCCTCTCGACCGGAGACATCCGTTTGAAGTTAGCGCAGAACAGTACAAAGTGGTGGTCGGAGCACAGCGGGCACTTCGCACGTCTTTCTTCCGTAGTCGATGCGGTGTGCGTCCTGAATTTCGCTAATCTTGAGTCTATTTTTAGCGTTGACCCTGATGTCTGCGGTGCAGCGGCAGCCGGTACCGAGTCTTCTACTGCTTCTAAGGCGCGCAGGTGTCCAGTGAGGAACAGGTGCAGTTGCTCAAACGAAGGGGGATCGGTTGTAGCTCCGATCGAAGATTCCCACGCCAGCCTTGTCTTCGAATCTAATTTTTGTACAAGCCCGAAGACCAACCAGTCATCCCAGTGCTCGACTGGCCGGCCAAGGGCTTCCAGAGACTGAACGGCGTCCAGTGTGCCGTTCAGAAGAGGTTTCAGGCAATTTGCTGTCTCCTTCCTCATGGACGGCAATGAAGAAAGAGCGGAGAGATGCGATTGGATTAAGATGCGCAGATTCTCGTAGCGCGCAGCGATAATCTTCCATGCTCCAGTGAAATTGGCCTCCGTAAGTCGTATATTTTGAATCAATTGAGCGGGCTCGCCAGATAGGCTGACTTTAAGGTGGTGGAATTTCTCCACCCCGGTGAGAAGCTTATTGTCGATCACAAGAGATGTGAACAGGTCACGATAGCTTGCCCACTCCCGGTAATCCCCAGAAAAACGAGGCACGTCAATTCGTGGAAGCGATCGCTGCGGGGGGTTGGCAATGTGAGCGGTCGTTGGCTGCTCCGACGGCTTGCGGAGGTCCAGAAGCGCGGCCTTGTTGACCAGATACGCCTCCTCGCATAAGGCCAAATGGTCATTGACAAAATACGGCCATGTTGCGAATTCGGGGGTCACAATGTCCAATAATTGGTCGTGACCCTCGGTAAAGGTGTTCCAATTCTTCTCCAGTAGTTCTAGCCGCGAAGTGACCACTCCTTCCGTGATTTTAGCGGCTCCTAGCTTCTTCATATTTGTCACCGTATTCGCAATTCGCTGGTAAAGCGAAAGCTGTTTGTTAACGTATTTCTCCATTACTTAGTTTGAATGTTAACAACAAGTACCGCTCTTGACTCGCGGGTGAGGTCGATTCACAGAAAAAGCGTCGAAAGTAATTCGAACCGCGTTCGACCCTCGTTATTATTGTCTTGCGGCGACGGTTTCTCGCGCACTTTAGCCGGTAACGTATTTTATTTAACGGGATTAATTCGATGTATTTTAATCCGTTTATTAATTCCGTCCGTTAAACTATCCGGCTCGAAGGACCAATGTTTCGGATAGCTCGTTAGATCTAATTTTTATCACGTAACGGATTAGGAATTTATGTAAAATAAACACAGTTCACGTAGTGCACGAATATCACATGTATTTAACAGCACCGCACAAGAACAATAATGTACAATAACGCAATAAGGAACAATAAAGCACAAGTAATTATAATTGTACAACGGTTGTAAGTCGTTATACACCAGTAGCAATGTATAAGCTGCCGAAAATCTCGTCTTAAAGCGCTGATTGAAATGCCAACCTCTTGTCTTCCTCAAAAATGTTGTAATACCGACCCATAGTGAAGTCGCGCAGCGCTATTTATATCGCAGCGCGGGGCAAAGCGCATGCGGAGATAAGTGGGGAAGAACGCTCGCGCTTGTCGCCACGGAACAGCGCTAGGCGCGAAGCGAACGAGCGCCATCCCCATGAGCGAATCCCGAACACTAATCTATTTAGCATATTTTCAACGGTGTTGGTGGTCCCGCGGTAAAGTGTCGGACTTGTAAACCGCTGCAAACTTTTTTGTAGGTTCGAGCCTCCCTCGGATTAATTTTTTCTATCATTATTTTTTTTTTAATTCCTAACTGTATGACAATGATCAATACTTGCTTACAAATATTTTTAAACTATTTGTTAAATATTTTAATTTAATATACATAAATATGAACTTAGAGCGCTTTTCGTGCTACCGTTTCCCTTGCCACGTATCTTGCCAATTGTGGTACTGTTTGACATTTTCTACCCTAAAGTAATTGATTTAAAGGTACTTATCTCTTCGATTGATGTGGAAAAGAAGCGTTACAGCAAAGTTCTTAATCTTCAACACTATCTTGGTTAATTATTTGTACCACTTATTAGTTGCTAAGTACAACCACGTGTGTTACAATTTTTGACAGGTTCCAAGCATACGACAAATAAAAAATAACGACAAATAATTATTGCATTAGTAACAATAATTGGCAAGATACGTGGCATATATATACATAAATTCATATTTATGTATATTAAATTAAAATATTTAACAAATAGTTTAAAAGTATTTGTAAGCAAGTGTTACGAGCCGGGCTGTGCGGCAGCACGAGAGGCCGGCGAGGGGTATATTACCCAGGAATATGGTTATCAATTTGTTAGTTAAGGTGCGCGGACGAACCTGATGCGTAATCAGGGAGCCGCTAGGATTATTGAGAGCGAGGACGAACCCGGTGCGAAACCGGGGAGCCTCTAGGAGGGGGAGCAAGCGCGGACGAACCCGATGCGAAATCGGGGAGCCGCAGGAGGGTGAAACGTCGTGGACGAACCCGATGCGAAATCGGGGAGCCACTAGGAAGAAGTTCGCAGACGAACCCGATGCGAAATCGGGGAGCTGCTAGGAGGTTGGTTTATTCACAGACGAACCTGGCGTTTGACCAGGGAGCTGTTCGGAGGTTGGTAGACTTACGGACGAACCCGATGCGAAATCGGGGAGCCGTAGGACACGGACGAACCCGGTGCGAAACCAGGGAGCCGTAGGAAGGGTTAAGTTTCGTGGACGAACCCGATGCGAAATCGAGGAGCCACTAGGTTGGAATATGTAGTTTGTTGTTTGGATAAAGATGTGCGAACGAACCTGATGTAATCAGGTAGTCGCGGGAAATGTTAGTTGCCTCGTAACTCTAAATTATTATTTGATACAACTCGAGCGGTAAAGTTGTATCGGTGGGAACGTTGTTACCAATATGCAAGGATTGCGGGGTAAAGATAGGTTTAACGAATCTACTCGATTTATAAGTGAACGTATAAAGTTATATTCTGAGTTTTCAATATAAATACAAATGTTACTGTCGCGATGAATTAATATAAAGTGTGTAAGTTACCTAAGTATTTGCACGGTGTTGACGCACTGGCGATGCGGGGACTTAGAGCCGCTATTAGAATATGCCGAAAGAACTTCAACCGGACAAGCGGATTCTAACGGGTTAATCTGTGATTCGAGAGGTGCGCTAAGCCCAATCTCACTGGATATAACTGATTCTATACAAGCGTGACACGACGTGACTCTACGCGTGACTATGTTACTCTGAACCCACGAGGGTAGAAACCAAAGGGTTTATATAGTCCCAAAATGCGCGAGGATGCACTGGAACTTTCCATATAAGGAAATATAGGAGTCTGCGTCAGGCCACGCCCGTCTTGGGTCATGATGCAGCTGACCGTGCTTGTACTAAGGTCCCCTTTATTTGTTTACATTAAACGGAAGAATTTTAGGGCGTTTTCCCTTCACAAATGCGAGCTCGAAAACGCGTTGAGAGCGACGTATGGAAAATATTCTTCATACGTAACATCTCCCCCCTCAAGATGAAACATCGCGATTCGCGTGATGCTTTCGCAAAAAGAAGGAAAAATGCCCAAAATTCTACGTTAAAAGAAAGGTGTATAAAATTTGTCGGGTGTAGTGTGTGTGTGTACTTATCACTAATTAGTCGCAGATCCGCTGATCTAGTTGTCCTTTGGGACGACGAATCCCAGCTCCAACCAATGGGCCTTGACGTTGAGTGGTGGCTGTCCGGGCAAGCGGTCCAGAAACAGTTCGGCGGTAATTCCACCCAGTGTTCGATTGGGGTCCATGATGAATCCCCTCCTTCTGTTCACTACCATTTCTGCCACTTGGTCTGAATACTGTTGTGGGCAGGTACATGGTTGAACTCCACGCAGTTGAACCCGCATGGCTTGCCACGGTAAAGCATGGAACCGGGGCGGCAATGATCTTATTTTTGTTACATGACAATCCATTGTCATACCGTGGTCGCCGAGGAGAATGACACAGGTGGAACCCCTTATTTGTTTCACTTCCCCACGAAGCCACATCTCCTCGGAATTCTGGACGGCTACTAATCGTCCCGAGCCGATGCTGTCTTCTATTGGCAAGCACAGGTGCTGTCTGGCCGTCATAAAGGCGTTAAACCTTTTATAAATGGTCCTGGCAGCGTTATCATATTCTTCCTTGGCAATCCAGAAGGTTGTCAAGCCCTCCACATGGACAACCCTGCAGCGCGCAGACGAACCCAGGTCGCACATCTCAATCGACCTCATTTTCGCTTCTTGATGTGTCCTTCTCCTGGTGTCCAATTTAAGATATTATCGTCCGTTACTTCCCGTAGGACAAACCAATCCGGGATGCGCTTCGCAGGTTGCCTCCAAATCGTCTGGGTTTCAACTACCCGAACCTTCGGCGTTGATGTTGAACAGCCGCGACCTTTTACAACTGGCCCTGCTGTAGCCGGTTTATAGGGGCCCGTGCCAATAACAGCTCCCACTCGCGATTGGATTTCCCAAGTTCCGTGGTATCCTGTTTGCGTGGCAATGGTCCTCGTACCCTCTTCTGGTGTTGTCTGTGTCGTGATGCTTCTGGACATTAGTGCAACTTGTGCTATGTTAAGGGTCCCGAGCTTCTGCTTTTATAGGACAAAACCCTTATTTCGTCCCCACCCTGCAATTATGGACGTTCTTGGAGGGGGTTGCCGTACGAAATCTTCGTTCCGTTAAAAGATAGTGGCGCTTGGTTTCAGATCTTTTATTTCGTTTGACGAACTTGATGCGCCTGGAATATTTATTGTTAATTCCGTACTCTCTTTGGGATGTTCCTTTCTTGAACAGTTTTGAAATGTTTTATTTTTTCTGGCCAATAATATAGTTAACACGACCACTATTAGCATTACAATCCCAATAGAAGAGGAAGTTGTAATTTTTAAATTTTTGAAAGACGCTTCATGAGTTGCTAAAATTCTTGCACGATGTTCTATTTCGGTAAGTGATGAAGCCGCCGGGAGGTCGTCCCAACGTGCGTTGATTTGTTCGTTCACTTCCAGTGTTTCAAAGTGACGTTCTACAATTTCTGGTACAATTATTGACAAGTTATAAGGTTCAGAGGGATAATATTCAACATTTTGTGTTGTGCCAATAGTTCCTAATGATTTCAATTGTACTGAGTCTATTGTTGCTTGACATCCAGGTTCTAATTTGAAAATACCAATAGCAGAAATGTTCCGGGTTACTGGTTTTTCACTACCGCAATAGATTTGTGCCCTTTTTCCTTTTGGTATGAAGTAGAGCCAAGTAGCTGGTGCGCTTAACGTCTGCCAGTATGGTTTTACGAATTTGGTTACCTTAATTTCACAAGTGTCCCAATTTATTAAAGTAGGATTCAGTAATAAGATAGATTCACACGTCGACTGTCGATCCGCTTGATACAACGGTAAGGTGGCTGGTCCCAAGAATTTATTGTGATGGAAACGGCAAGTCTTCAAATATTCTTCAGTCGGTGTAAAAAATTGTTGCTCATCGGAAGATACTGCAATAAACCGTATCTGCGGCTGGATGTATGAAATTACTTCTTTTGTACCAAGCTTGTGTATAGATGGGCAAGGATATATTTTATACAAACTGTAAGCTTTCTGTTCAAGAAGTGGTATGGTGAGTTCGAAGAGTATCCTCCCTTTCATAAATATGACATTTAGTGTTGTTACTTTTTCAATTTGTTCTGTAAGTAGTTCTTCTGGTGTTAAGGGAAATTCAAATGGCACTGTTTGTTTTATTTTTTGGGCAGATTTCAATAATTGTTCCGGTGAAAGTATAGTGGGGTGTAGAATTCCTTGTTTTGCCAATAGTATTGCGTCTATCAGCAACAGCAGATTGGTGCTGTAATCATCTAACCCTCTCTCAATTTCAAATACGGAATCCTTAATTATTGTTTCAAGAAGTAATTTATTTAAATTCCCTTTAGTCTCTTGCAATGCGTCGGAATATTTGGACATCATCCTGGTCATTTGGGACGTGGCTTTCGTTAAGTTTACTAATCTTGCGTGTGTGTTTGAGAATTCCCCTTTTATTACATGTGTCTGATTTGCTATTAATTCTGTAATCTCACGTTGATCTGCATAAACTTTATTTAATTCTTGGTAATAAAAATCTGCGTCTTCCTGTGACAAGGTTCCAAATAATACTTTACTGAGAGTACCGATAAAACCGAAAGGCACGCTGCGTCTTGGAGACGGGGTATCGAAATATGAAGTATCGCCTATTGCAGAGCGAATTAAGTTGCTATAGCGAACGGTGTTTTCTCCTTTCTTGATTAGACGAGGTCCCAGTTCCTTACTGAGGCATTTGGTTAAATTATGGCGATTGCAAAGCTGGTTCATTTCCAGGATATGACGTTCCACATCAGGAGCATGTCTGATGTATCTGCTTACATCCAAAGATGTGACCAAACGCCATTGTGATTGAAAGGTCTTTATGTCAGTTAATTTTTCGTAAAAAAGTCCAATGTTTTCTCCGATAGGCGTTGTGATTGAACCATCGCTAAGGACGGCAAGTGGTAACAGGAACAAATACACGAAAATCATATTTGATTTTCAAGCTGAGGATGGAGAATAAGCGTGCTTTAATTTATCCTGATGTTTTGTAATTAGCTTATTATTTTTCTGTAATACTACGTTGTTCAAGTCCGTAACGTCTACTATCTCGTACGGTCCGATGTAATGTGGATCGAATTTATTAATACGTGGTTCCAAGAGTACGTAAACAGGATCGCCTACGTTAAACGTTGCTGGTTTTGCACGAAGATCGTAATAACCTTTCGAACGGATTTTTGCTTTATTCAAATTATCTGATGCTAAATTACGGATATTTGTCATATGTGTTATCAAATCTATTAAGTAATCTCCATACGATTGTAACTTTTCGCCGGTTGGAAAAGAACTTGGTTCTCGAGCTGGTTTTCCAAAAATTAGCTCATACGGAGTGAAATTTGTTGCTTCGTGAACGGATGTATTGTAAGAGAACATTGCGAACGGTATTAATAGATCCCAATCTTCGTAATTATCCATGTAATGCTTGAGGTATTCAGTGAGTACGATGTGACTTCGTTCCAATGATCCGTTGGTTTGCGGTCTGTATCCTGAGGTTGTAATTTGTTTGATTTTAAATATTTCGGATAAATTTGTCATAAGATGTCCAATAAAACTTGTTCCCTTATCTGTCAGTATTGCGCGAGGTGTACCATAGATTGCGATGAAATGCCTAGCAAAAGCATCTGCTATAGTAGCTGCCCGAATATTTGGTATTGCTACAGCCATACAGTACTTGGTTAAATTATCCTGCATAGTGAGAATGTATCTATTTCCACTAGGTGTAATTGGTAAAGGTCCCACTGTATCTAAGGCAATTTTATCGAATGGTCCCATAGGTGTATCGGTAATCAACATAGGCTGACGCGTTTTTGCTCGAACTAATTTTTGTTCTTGACAACTTTGACATTTCCGGATGTAATCTTGAATTTCGTTGCGCATTTGCGGCCAATGGAATTTTGATCGGATACGTTTATATGTCTTCGTTATTCCTTTGTGTCCTCCGACTAGACTATCATGAGCTTCGCGGATTATTTCTTGTCTATCTTCTATGGATGGTGTGGTGATGATACAATTGCATATACTAATCTGTTGAGCTGTTCCAGTGAAAACTTCTTCTAATAGCTTGAGAAAATCGTTGACTGGCAATTTATGAAGATCTCCGGTTGCAGAGATTCGGAATGATTTAATCTGATATTGATTTAAGGTGTCTTTAAGGATTCTCAATCCTCCAAGAATGTCCATTCTTTTAATATTATCATAAAAATGATCAGAGACTACTATACTGAAAGATTTGTACGGCCCATTGTCTAACGTTACCACGTGTCCTTTTTCCGGTCGCCTTGCTAGAAGATCTTGTTTGTTTATTATTTCGGTATCCAGCAGTAGTTTCCCAACGGCTGTTTGTAAATTGCAGTCGGCAGATATGAAATGTACACAGTGTCCTTCTTCGGCTGTGAGAGTGTTTGAAGTGGTAGTAATCCTGTGTGTTTCTTTTGGTAAAGCTTCTGGCAAATCGTCCCCATCAGTTGAATCTTCAAAATCAGTAGTGAAGAATGGGTAAGGGTCAAGCGTGTGGTCGAAGGCCTCACGTCGAGTTGACCTGCTGTCAGGTAGTTGTCCTGCACTTGCTCCGGTTATGGTCCCTGCAGGTAGCTGGGCAATTGCTGGTTGTAAAACTTCATCCGTAATTCGTGATGATGCTTGCGGTGTACTAATTAAATCTTGATGAATATTTCTTGTATTTTCTATTACAGTATTTTCAAGCGGTTCCTCAAAGGATATTAAATCGTTGAAAATGGTCTGATCCTTGTCTAAAGGAAAAATCTGTGTAGAATTTGCTGCTGGTGAAAAACTGTTTATGGTTTCCTGGCGCTCATCTGGCATTGTTACCTCATGAGATAAGCTGGGAAAAGATCGATTTTTATGTATAATGGGCGAATGTTGAACCTTTCCATATGCGGCCTGTTCTGTATCATCCGAGCTGCTGCTGTCCCGGTACTTGGGTCGGCTTTCTCTATCTCGACGTAATTGCCGGACGCGGTGTCCAATTGAATCGGTATTAGCTTCTACTCTTGGTATCTGAATTTTGAAGTCCGTATCCTTGCATTCCCGTGGAATAAGTGGTAAACAGACAGAAGTGGGGTTACGCGACAGAGCGTCTGCGTTTTTATTTGTCTTTCCAGATTTATGAACAACCTGGTACTCATACTCCAAAAGTCTGAGTTTCCACTTCATGAGTCTGGAAGTCGGATCCTTAACAGAATGTAACCAAACAAGCGGCCTATGATCTGTGATGAGGGTGAATTTGGTTCCATAGATGTAAGGCCTAAAGTATCTTACGGCGTAAACCATAGCCAAACACTCCTTTTCCGTAGCTGAATAATTCCTCTCGGGTTTATTTAGACTACGAGACGCGTAGGCAATCGGCAGGTCGTTTCCTATCTCTCCCTGACTGAGTACGGCCCCGATAGCATATTCGGATGCATCTGTTGTAACAATGAACGGTTTATCGAAATCCGGATACTGTAAAATTGGTTGTTGACACAATTCGCTGCGTAATTGTTTGAAACTTTGATTTTGTTCTTCTGTCCACTTGAACTTGATGCCTTTCCCTAACAAGTTTATTAGAGGCTTTGCTTTCGAAGTGAAATTAGGTACGAATCTTCGGTAATATCCTACAAGTCCTAAGAATTGTTGAATATTCTTCTGCGTAGTTGGTGTAGGAAAATCTTGAACGGCTTTTAATTTTCTAGGATCAGGTCTGACTCCATCTTTTGAAATAATATGCCCTAAATATGCAACTTCCTTCCGTAGAAATTCACATTTATTGGTTTGGAGGGTTAATCCATGTTCTTTAAGGCGATTTAATAATTTTTTAACCTTGATATTGTGTTCTTGGAGCGACGAAGCGAATACTACTATGTCGTCGAGGTAAACAAAAAGATCTGTCCCTTGAAGTCCAGTGAGTACTTGATCCATAAGACGTTGAAAAGTAGGTGGTGCGTTCTTTAATCCGAAAGGCATTCGAGAAAATTCGTAATGTCCATTCGGGGTTGTAAATGCAGTTTTCGGTTTATCTTTCGGATCCATTTCTATCTGATGAAAACCACTTGCAAGATCGAAAACTGAAAAGTATTTAGCTCCTCCTAATCGATCTAATATTTCCGTGATTTGCGGTAATGGGTATTTGTCAGAAATTGTTTTTTCATTGAGCGCGCGAAAATCTATTACTAAGCGCCAGCGTTTATTACCCTGTGCGTCTGCTTTCTTTGGAACAATCCATAAAGGTGAATTGAATGGAGATTTAGAAGGACTGATTATACCTTCTGATAATAAAGCGTTAATTTGCTTTTTAATTTCGTTTTGATGTATAGGTGGATAACGATATTGTCTTGTATTAATTGGAATATCATTAGTTGTGTGTATTGAATGTTTAAAATCGCGAGCCTTCCCGAGTTTGTCTCCAGGAAGATAAAATCGGTCAGGAAATTCCTTTACTAAATCTGTAACAAAGTCCTGTTCCTCTTTGTTTAAATGTTTTAAATTCAGAGTTTCCAAAATTCCATGTGTTCTATTTTCCTTAATCTTGAAATTTGAGGGATGTTCCACATCTGGGTAAGAATCTTCGTCCGATGTATTCAAAATATCATAGGGTTCCAATGTTTGAGGTTCTATCTCCACGTCAAGCGCTTCGTCGCTGGTGTTTATTGCCATAACGTGGCACCTTCCATCGTTGTTTGTTACGACTGCTTCCCCAATGTAGAGTTGTTCGTGGGTCTTGATACGCGGTAAATATCCTTCTTTAATCTTCGGATTTGCTATTGTTACTGTAATCTGTCGTGATGTCCTAGGTTCAATACAGTATTTGGTAACTGCCTGTTGTTCTTTAATTTGTTGGGGTAGATCTTGATAATTAGTAAAACGTAAAGGTCGAATCGGTTTATTCTTCAGTACTAAAGTTCCATGGTAATACGAAATCTCAGCTTCCTCTTGTTTTAAAAATGGGCTTCCTATGAGTCCATCTGCATCTATTGCAAGATTTCTCACCACATAGAAAAATGCTGGAGATCCATGAATATGCAAAATTGTAGTTCCCAGGGTGTGAATCGGCGTTGTAGTGAGTCCAGTTAACTCAATTTCTTCTCTTGAAATTATTTCTGCGTTTCTTCCAAGAACATCGATGACCACCAGGTTGACTGCTGCTCCACCGTCAATTAAGAATTCTCCCGTTCCTGATTCCAATTCCGGAATCTTGACCCTGATGCGTGGTGCAGGTGCTTCCTTGATGAGTCTTCTTTCTTCTCGTCGCTGAACCGGATCTTCCTTCGGCGATCTTCCTCGTTTCCGCTCATCGTGTCGCCTGTACGTTGAGCGCGATCGTAGTTTAAAGACTTCGTGGATTCAACGGATGAATCTCGCGAGTCCCGACGATTTCGTGGATTACGCGGATTTTTCCAACACGACTTTTCGTCATGTCCGTTTGTACCACAATGCCAGCAATACAAACTTGACTTGCGGTTTCTATCAGAATTTTTTAAAATTGAAATTTGTTTGTCCCGATCATCTACGTACGATGGATCGGAGCAGTTAGAAGGGGATCTCGAGTGGCTTCTTTGACGCAGGGTCCAGGCCGTCGCGCGTTCTTGCCTCTCTGGTTCCTCTTCATATCCAGATGTTCTGGTATGTCGTTCCCTAACCCGATCATATCTAGTCGGAGAGTGAGGGTATGACACTTCACGTCCACGATCCCGAGAATCTTGAACGTAGCGGTCTTGACGGGACCACCTGGAGGGTGATTCGCTGGATGGCGATCGTCGCCGATTTCTTAATTTTTTGTCTATATGTAGCACGGCGTCGTAAGCTTCTTCAAGTGTACCTAAGTCTTGAATTCGAGCCGACACTTTCCAGGAAATTCGATCCGGTAAACCATCGATGAAATTTTCCTTAACGTCCTTTTCCATTTGCGTGACAAAATCTTCAGCGTGATCCAGATATTTTTCCCGGATAGCTCCACGCGTACAATAAACAAGATGACTTGTTCTATCGATATATTGTTGAATACTTTCTCCGTCGCGAATACGTAATTTCGTGACTTCGACTTGAAAATGCGACAAATCTCTACCAGGCGCGAATCTCTTTTTAAGATGTTTAATTAATGCCTTAACAGAGTCGAATTTGTGTTCTAACGTGCATCTACGTGCAGGACCCATAAGTTTCGTTAAAACAATCGCAAGATACTCTGCTTCCGTACCCTCAGGAATCAAGGTTAACCCGTTTTCCACATTTTGTACGAAGTGCGTCAACGATGGCTTATATCCGTCAAAGGTCGGAATGGACGAAGTAATATTCTGTATACACGTCCGTTGCGTTAAGAGTGTCATTGAGTTAGCAATCGAAACTGTCAGGTTTAGCATCTCGTTAGCAGAGACGTTCGCTTGTGGATTTGCCATTTTAAGCAAAGATTAATAAATAAATGACTAAACTAGAGAAAACTAGTATATCGTCAATTGTTCACAAACGAGTAATAGAACGTATTTAAAACCAAACTTTACGGCAATCCTAAAATTAGTAACGATCCCACCGCTGTCACCAGTTCTGTTACGAGCCGGGCTGTGCGGCAGCACGAGAGGCCGGCGAGGGGTATATTACCCAGGAATATGGTTATCAATTTGTTAGTTAAGGTGCGCGGACGAACCTGATGCGTAATCAGGGAACCGCTAGGATTATTGAGAGCGAGGACGAACCCGGTGCGAAACCGGGGAGCCTCTAGGAGGGGGAGCAAGCGCGGACGAACCCGATGCGAAATCGGGGAGCCGCAGGAGGGTGAAACGTCGTGGACGAACCCGATGCGAAATCGGGGAGCCACTAGGAAGAAGTTCGCAGACGAACCCGATGCGAAATCGGGGAGCTGCTAGGAGGTTGGTTTATTCACAGACGAACCTGGCGTTTGACCAGGGAGCTGTTCGGAGGTTGGTAGACTTACGGACGAACCCGATGCGAAATCGGGGAGCCGTAGGACACGGACGAACCCGGTGCGAAACCAGGGAGCCGTAGGAAGGGTTAAGTTTCGTGGACGAACCCGATGCGAAATCGAGGAGCCACTAGGTTGGAATATGTAGTTTGTTGTTTGGATAAAGATGTGCGAACGAACCTGATGTAATCAGGTAGTCGCGGGAAATGTTAGTTGCCTCGTAACTCTAAATTATTATTTGATACAACTCGAGCGGTAAAGTTGTATCGGTGGGAACGTTGTTACCAATATGCAAGGATTGCGGGGTAAAGATAGGTTTAACGAATCTACTCGATTTATAAGTGAACGTATAAAGTTATATTCTGAGTTTTCAATATAAATACAAATGTTACTGTCGCGATGAATTAATATAAAGTGTGTAAGTTACCTAAGTATTTGCACGGTGTTGACGCACTGGCGATGCGGGGACTTAGAGCCGCTATTAGAATATGCCGAAAGAACTTCAACCGGACAAGCGGATTCTAACGGGTTAATCTGTGATTCGAGAGGTGCGCTAAGCCCAATCTCACTGGATATAACTGATTCTATACAAGCGTGACACGACGTGACTCTACGCGTGACTATGTTACTCTGAACCCACGAGGGTAGAAACCAAAGGGTTTATATAGTCCCAAAATGCGCGAGGATGCACTGGAACTTTCCATATAAGGAAATATAGGAGTCTGCGTCAGGCCACGCCCGTCTTGGGTCATGATGCAGCTGACCGTGCTTGTACTAAGGTCCCCTTTATTTGTTTACATTAAACGGAAGAATTTTAGGGCGTTTTCCCTTCACAAATGCGAGCTCGAAAACGCGTTGAGAGCGACGTATGGAAAATATTCTTCATACGTAACACAAGTATTGAGCGTTGTCATACAGTTAGGAGTAAGAAAAAAAATAGTGTTAAAAAAATGAACCCGACGGAGGCTCGAACCTACAAAAAAGTTTGCAGAGGTTTACCAGTCCGACACTTTACCGCAGGACCACCGATGCTGTTGAAAAGATGTAACGCACTTTAGAATATAGAGTAGTGACGTAATATCAATTGGTTCGTTTATCTAGTTTGGTCAATTTCTATGCTGGTCTGCTGAATGTAAAAACATTAAACATTGTATAAAACAGTTGTTTGATCAAGAATAGACGAAAGTGCTCCGTATGAGTCACTCTGCCACGCAAAAAACGACGAAAAAATCGGTTTTTAATGTTTTTGACTGCGGCGCACCGGATTTAAAAATCTGAAAAAAATTGAGAGTACTAGTATCAGTAATATGTACCTGGGAAAAAAGTATAATCGTAGGTTGACGACTCCTTCAATACAAAACGGGCATTTTTCAGCATTTTTTTACGTTTTTTATTTTTCGCAGCTCGAGTTTCCGATTTAAAAATCTGCAAAACTTCTACAATGTGTGCCTCCATAATTGCAATGTCTCAGATTTTTTTCAAAATTTTTTCTGCGCTGAAATGCGAGAAATTGAGCAAAAACCAGATTTTTGTTTTTTCGCTGTAACTACCCTCCCAGTCGAGCTACAGGGTTGAAACTTGATACGAATTGGTTTTTCTTGATAAGCTATCGAATGACACCTCACAAGTTGAATTTGGTTTAGGGGCACATTTGACCCCCTTATCCGGCTATAGCCTTTTATGCGAGTACCGAATATGCATATATTGATAATTGTTAATTCATTTCATTCGCTTTTTCCCATTGCTTCGGTCATTGTGTAGAACGACAAACGAAAAATACGGAGACATAGTTGATATTGTCATATCTATTACAGTTTTGCTTTTCAGGAAAACTTCGATAGATTCGACTCAAGTTGAGATTTTGATTTTTGCCGAACATAAAAGAGAATAGTGCAAATGAAAGGGGAGATACAAGGGTCAAGTTGAAAAAAACAGATTGATAAAACAATATTAATATGTGTAAAAAAATAATTTTTGGAACTTAAGAGAGAAGGGCTCTTATTGCTGCTTGACATATGTAGGTTAGGCACAGCCAACTGGCGGGCCGCGGGCTACGCGCTTCATCTTACAAACCAATGACGCCCCTCATACTGCGTCATAGTTGCGGTGTCACACCGATTCCCGTCTTGCTGTTACGTCATAGGTACATCTGACGTACTTAGCTCTATCTTTGTCTATCATAGCTTTCTGTTGCTTAGAGCGAAGCATAAAATGATCGAAAAGGACCATGATGACATTGTATTGTTGTACAGACTACGGTCACGAGAGCTAAACAAAACAACTTTTTAACACATACACGCCGACATAATCATTTGATTACCTATTCAAACGCCTTCGATAATCTTACATATATTTTAATTATATTACAATTATATTTGTACGGAAGCGAGTGGAGTCGGGGACAGCGGACATTGGCAAAATCAAAGATCGAAAAACAACTAACGGCCAAATTGCCGTTTCCTCGCTCCTCGTTCCCTACATGGCGTCCGCCCGAGCGACGATAACATATTTGCGCGCTGGCGGGCAACAAAAAAGGGGCATACTCGAGCGCTCGGCTCGAGCATCGCCGATGCGAACGCAGGCGTTAGATTTGAAATAGCCGCTGAACAGTGAACACCGAGAACATTTCGCAAACCCACAGTCCGCCAATTCTGTAACCGCTGATTAATAAACGTGCGCTTGTCGCAAAGTGAGTTCATCATTTCTTTACGTCCATTCGCGAAAGACGATCGTAAACAATATTATTGTTGTATAATATAGTTAATATATCTCATATATATGAACATAGCAGCTTTATTGCTAATATAAATGAAAAGCGCTTCAACTTTATATTTACGTATATTAAATTAAAGTATTTAACAAATATTTTTAAAACATTTGTAGACAAATATTGATCATTGTCATATACTTAGCAATGAAAAAAAATGAATGTAAAAAAATATACCCCAAGGGGACTCGAACCTTCAAAAAAGTTTGCAGCGGCTCGAATGAACATCTCGGCTCGAGCCGATTCATTTTGCTGATGCTTATGTTATAATTGTAACAGATGTGACAACAGCGTGACAGAGGTTTGATACGTGCCGGCAACTATGCCTTACTGGTGTCTGTGTGCACGCATCACGTATTCACGTATGAATCGCCGTTCGTGGTGTGAAATTATAACTTACATTTACCGACTCATTTGTATTTTTATCGACCCTGACGGTAACTTGGCCAAATTCACTACAATGTACCATAAACGCCACCGACGGAGAATCAGTGAACTATTCTTACGTCGGATGCGTGCAAATCGTATTTTACTTTCTCCGCTTTCCAGAAATGATAAATTGTGAAAAATCGAATTTCTGTGATCTTGTGCTAGTTCAAGGAAGCCCTAAAGGTTGTTTGAGCAGTGAATAAACCATTAAATCGTCCAATATTTGCTACATGTGAAATGTGTCAAGATGTCTGCAGCCATCTTGTTGCCTACATCGTTGTCTGTCTCAAGCTTGCCAGTTTCAGAAACACTATTCTTCTCAACGAATGGTGTCTATTCGCGTTCAAATATACCTTTAGGGCTGTGGTGAAGTCAACCCGTGTGTTCTATATCCGCGAAAGTTTCATTAAGGCAATTATCGAGGTACAGTCGAAAAATTAGAAATCGGGTCTCTCTGTCGCGCATGGCGTATACGTGCATGCTTTCCTTTGTTTGTGTGAGTGCACGCACACACGTCATGGCGCCTGGAGTCGGCCCCCTTAAAGACCAGGAGAGGGTCCACATTGTCGACGTGACGGTGCGGTATGAAGACAGAGACAATCTCCGTCGAGCATACCGGGAAAAAGAAGAGAAATACAAAGAAACCGCCGAGTACATAAGAGCTAGAACGAATAGTGTAAGGGCAGATGTAATTCCAATAGTGGTGGGATGCAGAGGAGCGACGCACAGTGGGGTATTTGCCTCGAAAAGCTGGCGAAAAATCAAAATTTTATTTTTGTCCAAAATGAATAATACTTGGCTCATATGTTCCTAAGTAAGTATACAAGTAAACTACTGCATTTTTGATGCGTAAAGCGCAGTATTTAGCAACAAATTGAGGTTCGAAAGTCAACAGTTTTCGGGCTCGTAGAAAATATCAAGAAACATACCTTACGGAAGTGTTAATTACAAGTGTAGTGTTTAAGATGTGGAATCAAAATTTATATAGGATGCAGAGGAAGGTATGTAAAGCATTTCTGTAGCATTTTTTATTTACTTTCTCTTGTAGTTTTGAAAATATAAGAATTCGAAAACAGATTTTTTTTTTCCTAAAGACCAAATGTATAATATTCAATAACTTTTTTATACCCCAGAATACCTCTTTGATTTTTTGTTATTTTATTGCTTAGACACTGCTTTATATAATTCTTAAAGAGTTAGGTGCCAAGAGGTGCCATAAATACATATTTTTTTACAATTTATCAGAAATCGTATGAAATCTTCATGACACTGTGTCGTCCATTGGACAGAAATATTAAAATCAACTTCTTTATCGGCAAAAAAAAATGCACGCGTGATTACAAATACATAGGTGGTAAAGCAGAGATAGCTGCGTTGCTAATGTTAGATACCTGACCGTCCACCCTACACGTCTGCAGGACGTTATACCTGCAGTACTACGGAAAACCCCAACTCTGCACACATCTGGCAAAAACAGCGATAGCACTCTTTCGCCTTTTTTATTACTACATGGAATTTTCCTCAAGACTTCTGCAAACCATAAAATACCTCCTTTCCTAAAAATTAACATCCAATAAGAAATCCTGTTTCCACTCCCACCAATAGAATTTTGAAGTCAGAATAAATTCTAGAATACAGTCAAGTCACATAATTTTCATTTCGTGTTTCGTATGAGTTACAGTTTACTTTTTCTCTTTTTCTTAATTTTACTCAAGTGAAAGAATTTTTGTTTATTCTTGGCTCATTTTATTAGCATTGGATTCTATTATTATGGGTATGTGTACTTCAAAGCTGTTGAAACTTTTATTACATTTGATCGAAATTTTAATAGAAGTTTTTGGACAAATGTTTTATTTTATTGTCAGGTTCTTCCGGGATTACAGTGATCTCAAGGAAGAAATTGTTCGAAATCATGCAAAACTGTGAGTGTCAGGATTTCGATCATAAGTTGAATTTTATGGAGGATTGCTTGTTGAAGAAGCAGAATTATTCGGAAACCGAAGTGGAAGCCGTTAAAGATCAGCTGCAGTTTCTTAAAACAAAGTTTAGAGTTAAACAAATGATCTCATAAATTTTGTTTTTAATAAAAAAAATTTTTTATGTATGTGGGATCGGGCGCCTCCATCAAACGAACATAACAGGAACATAAGAACCACGTTGCCTAAGAAGGGGCCGTGGCGTAGATGGACTGATCAGTGCCTACCGGGAGTTTACCTGTGCCCTTCGAAGCGTACGGACGTGTCCCTCGCTCGGAGCCCCAGCTCTTAACTGCTTAATTGCCCCAGTGAATCATTCGTGAAAGTGGAAATTTTTATGCGAAACCAGTGCATTTCTGGTTCGAGCACCCACACAATCTGCATCACAGATTGTGATGCAGACGTGTGCCCAGCCTACGAAACCACGGCTCTTATAATTTTTTTTCATTTTTCCGCACCATCAATCGTAGTGATACATTTTCAAAAGTGATAATTCTATGTGCGTCCATCACACTTTCGGGCACCATTATCTTCTGAAATAGCATCTTGTGAACAGTGCGCCACCATCAGTGCAAACACGGATCCCCTTCAAGGGAGATACACAGCCCCTGTGCGTGGCCCGCAAAAACCATGCGATATAAGGCGCATCCAAAACCTCATAAAAAGCGTCAGTGAAGGCACCAGCAAACGCGAGAGCTTAACAGCACTCCACAGCAAAATTATTAACACTCCCAAACAAAACAAGGATCTACCAAAGCCGAACAAAACGGCTACAAATATCATTCCCGCCAAAGAAGAAAACCAGCCAGTTACACCAAACATGAAGCCGAAGACCACCCCGCAAACAAGGAATGGGAGCAGGTCCCAAAATCGCACATCCCCGGAAGACACGGCAAGCCAAAAACATTTATTAAAAATTATAGAAAGCCTAAACAAGACGATAGAAAAATTGTCTAAACAATTGGAAGAAGCCACGGGGAAAAAAGTGACCGCGGCGGGGAAAACCCAAGTCCCCGCCGAGCCGCGCGTACTAGCAGGCATGCACCCCTCTCCGCCGGCCGAAGAGCAAGAGCTCCCCACCACCAGCCAAGTTCGAAACCCTCCATCAGGCGAGGCAGGGCCGTCCCTACCCTCTAAACGACCGCACCCTGACCAGAAAGGACACAAATCGCCAGACCGAGAAGGGCCATCCAAAGCTAACACGCTGGCCCCATCTCCCCCTCCAACCGGAGAAAAAAATGAGCCCTGGTCACTGGCCCCCTCAAAACGCCCAAGACATGGAGCCATCACCAACCACACGGAAGGACCAGAAGCCGCCATTCTCGCTCCAAAGCGAACCACCGCCTGCAGCAGCCAAGGAAGAACCCAGGACTCCCAAACCCACCCAGGAACACAACCTCACCACGAGCAAACCCACGCACCCACCAATACTTCACGCTCCAAACCACCGATAATAAACATCTTGGAGAGCACCCAGCAAACAACATATAGGATCCTTAAAAACCTGATAAGTACAAATTCTTTTAAAATCAAGCACATTAACAGTAACAAACATTACATACAACTAGACAGCATACACGACTACAACGCCACAATCAAAACCCTTCGCGAACGCAAAATCCGTTTCTACACCTTCACGCCCAAAGACATCAAACCACTAACCTTCCTCGTAAAAGGACTAGATGCAAGCTTCGAACCAGAAGAAGTCCTCACCGAACTTCAGAATCTCAAATTAAAGAACGTGGCCTTCCTAAAAGTAGCAAATTTCAACACCCCCAACGCCGCGAAAAACAACAGGAAACTCCCCTTCTTTATCGTCCAAATCGCTCCGGAAAGCGACGCTAGCACCCTAACCCAAACTAAACTTCTCCTACATCAAGTCATCTCATGGGAGAGGCTTATCCGAAAAGATCCCATAATGTGCGCGCGCTGCCAAAGAACAGGCCACACCTCCAAAAACTGCAACCTCGATTTCCGTTGTGTCAAATGCGCGGAAAATCACGAACCGGGCCAGTGCAAATTACCCTCCGACACCAAAATAGAACCATCACTAATCTACTGTGTAAGATGTAGAACCCACGGCCACCCAGCTTCCTACAAAGGCTGCCCAAAATACAAAGAGCTGAAACAAAGACTCAGAACTATTGCAGAAGCCAAGACCACCAACAAAATCAGACTGCTAAATAGAACAAAATCCCTCTTAGACTCCTCAACGATAAAACCCGAACTATCCTACGCCAAAGTACTCAGCCAAAAACCAATACCTACATCCACCAGGACAGACCTCAGACACACTCATCCAACTGAAACCGCACCACCTAACCACCACCCCCAACCCCACCCAACCAGCACCACCCTCCAGCCTCCCCAAATCCCCCCCCAATCCCCCTACGAAAAGCTTTTTGACGACCTCAAAAATCTTTTCCTTCCCCAGATTAACCGCCTAGAGAACCTCATAGGTTCCAACTCCAACAAAATAGAAAAACTACACGACCTCTACTTTGGCATCCCCACAGAACACAGCAATATAGACATGGATACAATTAACTGCAATGTATAACCCACCCACTGCAAATCTCAAACTAATTTCAGTAAACGTCAACTCCATCGCTTCCAACGAAAGGAGATACAATCTATCCCAACTTCTAAAAATTGAAAACCCAGACTTCGCACTCTTGAATGAAACAAGACTAAAAAAAACACAGCACAACCCAAAATTTAAAAAGTACAACCTTATTAGAAAAGACCGAGACAACAACAGCGGAGGAGGCGTAGCAATACTTATTAAAAAACACATAGCATACGAACTCATCCCCCTAACCACAGACACAACAATCCTAGAACACATCATCATAAAAATTAAACTACAGTCTAATAACAACCTCTTCATCATAGCAGGATACGCAGCGGGAAATCAGTCAACTGATTTCATAAACGAACTCACCCATATCTTCACCTCCCTTTCACTCAGAAACCCAAACAATTACTACATACTTGCTGGCGACCTAAATGCCAAGCACCAAGACTGGAACAATACATACTACAACAGCAGAGGCCTTGCTCTCGCAAAATGGATAGCAAAATACAAAATTGACCATAGAACCTCCTTATTAAGCACCAACACTCCTACTTTCCCAAGAAGTAACACATTCATAGACATCTGCATCCTAGACAGTAGAATACACGTACTAAACAGGAACACAGACGACACTATCCCCACTCTAGACTTTGACAGTGACCACAGAGCAATAAAGATCCAGTTCACACTCCCAGAAAGAGACAACCAAATACCATTCACCACCCCCAGCCACCCGCTAAACTACAAGAAAACTGACTGGTCGAAACTGAAAAAGGACATTAATAAAAACTGGACAATAAAGATACCCACCAACAGAAACCTCTCAAACGAGGAGATAGACAGCCACCTCGACAACATAAACAAAGTAATATTAAACACAATAGACAGAGTAGTACCCACACTTCCTGACTACAATTCAACAGAACTTTATGTAAACAACAACATCAGAAAATTACAGAAGACAAAAAACATACTATTAACAACGCTACATAATGAATACAGACACCCATCCGGCCTCTCCCAAACTATAATAGAATCAACAAAGGTCCTCCTTAAACAATACAAAGCTAAAATCAAGCAAGAATTTCAAAAATCCGTAAATGCATACTGGGAAAATAAAATCAAAAATATCCCAATAAACTCTCACCAAATGTTCCCGCAAATAAACACCTTTTTTAGGAAAAAGGAAGGCCTAACCATCCCTAACCTAAAAATCGACCACAACAACAACAACAACCTAATAGCTAAATCAAAAATAGACCCAAACACCCTCACCCGAGACCAGCACGGAAAATTTACAATTACAAAGGACGAAGACAAACTAAACATACTAGGAGCACACTTTGCCGAGACAAATTCACAAAACAATGCACTAGGAAAGCAAAGACTATCTGAATTGGTAGAAAAACACAATACCATCTACAGCAACACAAATAATATAACAGCCAATACCCTCACACAATTCTCAGCCACAAATCCAGCCTCCAACCCAAAATACGAAATAGACGATAAATACTTCACAACGCCTACACACACAACACAACTATTCAGAAAAACGAACAATAAAAAATCCTCAGGCCCTGACAATATCCCTAACATAGTATTAAAGAACCTACCCACCAACCTCCTCTCCAGCTACAATATCCTCTTCAACAATTGCCTGAACAACCACTACTTTCCCGATGCCTGGAAAACGGCACGAGTAATACCCCTACAAAAAAAAGGAAAAAACCCATCCGACCCAGCTAGTTACCGTCCAATTAGCCTACTACCAAACATCTCAAAAATCTTTGAAAAACTCATCAAAGAAGCCCTAGGAAGATTTTTCACACAACATAACATTATTCCAAACACCCAATTTGGATTCCGTCCACAACTAAGCACAATACACGCAATACATACACTAACATCCGACATCCAACACGCATTACACAGCAACGAAAGCGTAGCTGCTTGCCTAATAGACTTGGAGAAGGCCTTTGACACAGTCTGGTTAAAAGGGCTCCTCTACAAACTATCAAAAAAAGACTGTCCACTACACTTAATAAAAATAATTACAAGCATGACGCAAAACAAAAAATTCTACACATCCAATACTAAAACTAACTCAACGTTAACACTACATCTGACAGACGGACTACAACAAGGGACAGTCACCGCACCAGACCTCTTTAACTTCTACACCGCAGACATACCAAAATTATTCCAAATACCAGAATCCCCAGATATAAAAACACTACACTTTGCAGACGATCTCATAGTCTACATCAAAGGTAAAAATATAACAAAAATACAGGAGAAAATGCAACACCTCTTTGACAAGATAGACGACTATTATCATACATGGAAGCTCAAAATTAATCCAGGAAAATCAGAAACCATCCTATTCCGAAGGCCAATTAAAAACCAGTCAAAAAATTTCCTAGAAACATACAAATCGTTCAAAATAAAACACAGAACCACAGCAATTCCACACAAAAAAACAGTAAAATACCTGGGCATAAACCTAGACGAATTCCTCCTATTCAACCAGCATGTAGACATTCAACTAAAAAAAGCAACAAAAACCTTCCTCAATAACGCCAAACTTTTTTACTCAAAATATCTAAGCACCAAAATAAAAGTCATATGCTATATGTTACTCATAAGACCAATAATATCGTACGGCTCCCCAACTTGGTTCAACATAAGCCCCTCAACTATGGAAAAGATCAGGATCTTCGAGAGAAAATGTCTCAGGGCGTGCACAGGTCTAAACAGAAGCGAAAAATACAACTACAAACAATACACAAACAACAAAAAATTATACGACACTGCAAACATCCCAAGAATAGACAGCTTCATCATAAAACTAACCAGAGACTACTTCGCCAACATTCCAAAAATAAAACACAACCACCTTATAAACAGTTCACTATACCCACACGACGAATTCCATAAAAAAACCCTAGCAACCGGCAATATCCCTCCAGAAGCCTTCCTACTACTCGACAAAACAGGCAGAATCATGGACCAACACAATATCCCAATAATTTACCACATACAGCGCACAGCCAACAACAAAAAAATACTATGCGATCCCCACATAAATAGCAAGAACACCAACCACCGAATAGTATACAGCACGGACATACCTAAACTAGACTCAACAAACAAATATCACCACAACACAGACAAATACTGGTGGTTATCCAAACCTTATACAAACAATTAATAAATCCCGTCACCAAACCGCACTTTTTGTAATACATATATAAACATATATATACATATATATATGTACATACATATACTCCCCATCTGTACATAATGTAAATAACCTAGATATAAATTCCCTAGTCTTAATTGCCTGCCAAACGGGCAGGAACGCACGAGTGAATGCACGCGGTATGTATGAGTAGAGTGTGCATGCTTTAGCTTAAGCCTCCTCCCCTCTTTTTTTTTTCTTTTTTCTCTCATCCTCTTATCACAAGAAGGAGCGATACCTACCATCTCGGTTTTTCTAGTGCTACCCAGCATTATCTTTTTCCCGAAATCCAACTACCAAAAACACAGTCTATCCAATAAATAGACAAATTAAACTAAGAACAAAATAAAATAAGGGGAACAAAGCCCCTAACGTTCGCGTACAAAAACTCCCCCCACAGGCTGCGAGCATCCCTCTCCGACCATGCAGCTACACACATCTAGACCATTAATTAAATAGATTATTCACTATAAATTGTCAATGTAATCATACTCTTATAAACATTGTAATTCTGAATAAAAACCACTTCTACCATCAGTGCCTACCACCAGAAAGTCTCGGGTTCGATTCCCGATGACTCCCCTTCATTTTTCTCCAGTTCCTACATTTGGGGGCTCGTCCGGGATGGAGGGCAGCACCGGACCATTAATTAAATAGATTATTCACTATAAATTGTCAATGTAATCATACTCTTATAAACATTGTAATTCTGAATAAAAACCACTTCTACCATCAGTGCCTACCACCAGAAAGTCTCGGGTTCGATTCCCGATGACTCCCCTTCATTTTTCTCCAGTTCCTACATTTGGGGGCTCGTCCGGGATGGAGGGCAGCACCGGACCACACGAAGGCAAAAGAGACGGACGGCGGCAATGAGGGACACGAATTCAAGGTGTGAAATTGTCGTGCGTCTTAAAGCGAAGCAACCGTCGGCAACGAGGGACACGAATTTAAGGTGTGAAGTTGGGCGTGTTAAAGAAGTTAAAGAAGTTGAGTTAAGCTACAGAGACGAAATTCGAGGACGAATTTCCTGTAGAAAGGGCCGAGTGTGGGATCGGGCGCCTCCATGAAACGAACATAACAGGAACATAAGAACCACGTTGCCTAAGAAGGGGCCGTGGCGTAGATGGACTGATCAGTGCCTACCACCAGAAAGTCTCGGGTTCGATTCCCGATGACTCCCCTTCATTTTTCTCCAGTTCCTACATGTAATAGATATTCGAATATATTGTTTATCAGCCAAATGGGTAAAAGCAAAACGAACAAGCGTCGTTTTCTGTCAAATGAATGAGAAATGGCTTAACCCTTTGCACTCGAGCGGCGCCGATACGGCGCCCGGCTGATGTGAAGCGTCAACTCGAGCGGCGCCGCTGCGGCGCCCGGCAACAGTAAAGTCTCGACTAGTGTTCCTCGCTCGGACCCGAATGTGAACACTAATCGTGCGCAGACACGATTCTCGAGCGAGTTCGGGTCGCCTTTGATGTTGTGGCAGCCGAGGCTCGAGGCAGCGTTCCAGATAAGAGGCAAGTTTAAATACCCGTGTACATGAGACAATACTAACGCCATCAAAATTTAAGAATAAAACTTCTGCATTTTTTTTCCATTTTAGATGAAAATTTACCAACATGTTCGTTACAATCTCGTGATTAAAATGACACCAAACACGACATAGATTGGTGCAATGGGAGTGATTATTTCGAAGACCATTATTACTACCAAGATAAGTAAAAATTGTCCAAACCATATCGTGTTTGGTGTCATTTTAATCGGGAGATTGTAACGAACGTATTGGTAAAATTTCATTTAAAACGGACCAGAAATGCAGAAGTTTTATTCTTAAATTTTGATCGCGTTAGTATTGTCTCACGTACACGGGTATTTAAACTTGCCTCTTATCTGGAACGCTGCCTCGAGCTTCGGCTGCCACAACATCAAAGGCGACCCGAACTCACTCAGGAGGGACCACCCCAAGTAGTGGGGATAGAAATGAACACTAAACGTAGACAATTTTGAACACTGGTCGAGACATTACTGAACTTGCAAAATCGTTGGCCGAAATCGTCTCGAGTTGCTGGTTCGCCCAAGCGAAAAAGGCCTCGAGTGCAAAGGGTTAATAGAACTGTTAGTCGTCCGGCTGCGCAAAATGTACGTGGGCAACCAGGCAAGTCATTTTCTGACTCGAGCGAACGAAGCAAGCTCAGAAAAACGGAATCCATTCGTAAATCTGTGGATGTACACGAGTTAATGTTTGCAACCCACATGAAATTAAGAACGACTGGTCAAGTAGCCGCATCGCAAATTGTTCAGAAAATGATGCATTTGCCAAATGAAGCTTTGTCGTATAACAAAGCTTACTCTAAAAGTCTTACAAAAAAGCAGGGCCAATTAACGCCTTTTGAGGCGTTATGTATGTTTTTTGAAGCCGACCTATCACGTAAACAATACGAGACAATCAGATTAGCAAATAGGAAATTTTATCCATGCTACACCCTATTGCAGAGAGCAAAAAAACAGTGTTATCCGGATCCGGAGTCGTTTCGAGTAACAGAAACCCATGCAGAAATTAATTTACAATGTCTTTTGGATCATACAGCTGTTAGATTGGTACAATACTTAGCAGAGGTGTTAGAAAGCTTGCCAGAAAGTGACTTGGAATTGGAGTTAGTAACAAAATTATGTAACAAAAGATCAGTAACAAAAGATGGCTCAAAGCAAGCACAATTTAAACAAACATTCGATGAAAGTTGCAGTTCGGATGAAAATATTTTTCAAAGCTCGCTAGTACCACTGCAACTTTCAATAAAATCGAATGAGCACACTGTCATTTGGCAAAATCGTGTGCCATCATCCCCACGTTATTGCCGACCGATTCGGGTTCGATTTTTAAAAGAATCGATTGATGTTGCAAAGGACGAAGTGAATTATATTAATTCGCAAATATCTAAATTGACCGAAACAAAGATTGATGTACCGAAAAATATTAAAGTTAAGCACACTTTGCTGTTTACAATGGTCGACGGCAAAGTCTGCAACTCGATTACGGACACAAAGCCCACAAATAGATGTTATATATGCGAAGCATCATCGAAAGATTTTAATAATTTATCAAAGGAAAATGAAATGCAAAGGGAGACTTTGCAGTGCGGCTTGTCAATTTTGCACGCGAGAATTCGGTTCCTTGAGCACCTCTTACACCATTCGTACAAATTACCGCTGCAAAAATGGCAAGCCAGAACTGAAGGCGAAAAAGCGGTAGTACAGTAGCGGAAACTGAAAATTCATAATGAATTTAAGTGTCAATTGGGCCTTAATATTGACGTTCCCAAACCAGGTTTTGGGAACACGAATGACGGCAATACTAGTAGAAGGTTTTTTAA
Organism: Nomada hirtipes; assembly: GCA_951802735.1. Taxonomy (NCBI): domain Eukaryota; kingdom Metazoa; phylum Arthropoda; class Insecta; order Hymenoptera; family Apidae; genus Nomada; species Nomada hirtipes. The sequence continues at coordinate 100,583 of OX637925.1, read as the reverse complement.
TAATCATGAACTGTCCAGTGAAATTACTGGTATTGACATGAATTTAATGTATCGTATGAAAGTAATTTTGGAAACGATATCAAGCGGGTACAGAATAGAAACGGGGAAATTTGCAGCATACGCCATGGATACAGCAAAAAAGTATGTGGAATTGTATCCATGGTACCCAATGTCACCAACTATCCACAAGATTTTGGTGCATGGGGCGTTGGTGATTGAAACCTCACTGTAACCAATTGGGCAATTATCAGAGGAAGCAGCAGAAGCAAGAAACAAGCATTTTCGCCATTATCGGCAACATTTTTCCAGGAAGTTTTCAAGAGTAGCATGTAACCGTGATGTCATAAATAGATTATTAATCAGTTCGGATCCACTCATAACCAGCTTAAGAAAACTTCCTAGAAAAAGAAAAAATGATTTCTCAAGTGAAACTCTTGCTATGCTGCTTCCTATGACTTCCACTTAGTATTATTATTAACGTTAGATATTTAAATTTTTATTATAATCTATGTAATTATAGCCGCCTCAAAGAGCTTGGGCGGGACTGACTGCGAAGAGTTGTACTTTGACAGTTAATTTTCGAGATTTTGTCCAATAAAGACAAGTTTTAATATACCTGCAGGCTTATTACTTTCCTAGTTAATCCGATAAATCTCACGTGCGATTGATAAAAAATAATTTTTTTTTAATAAACAATTTTTTAAGAAAAAAAGTATTTGTTAGTCTTGAAAGTATTAAAAAATATATTGTACTATCATAGAATGTGATAAAATGTTAAGGTACTTCAAAATGTATCGATTAATTAGCCAAAATGTTTTTGGCCAGCTTTTCGGGGCAAATACCCCACTGTGCGACGCCCCAGTGCACGGTAAATAATACGAAAGTCCTAGGGCTCAGCAAGAAAGATTGCCTGACGGCTTCACTGATCGCCCTACGGTCAACAATAGAATTAGTCAACGAATTCATAGATTACGACTACACAATCTAAACATATACACAATGATACATGTTAATTTATTTGTGATCGTCTTATTTATTTATTGACTGTTGCCGGATGGCGCTGCCCCGGAACTCTACCTACCTTTTAAGGGAGGCCGGATGAACGGGGCAGTATGTCTCAACATGGGACTGCCGGAAAGCCACTAATAAATTTTACAATTAACGAGGCGCAAGCCGGAAAGAACTAACCGAACTTTATTTTCAGGCGACTGAGTCCGTACAGCGCTGCTCTGGAACTCTACCTTCCTTTTAAAGGCCCCGACTCCTTTGGGGCCAACTCCGAATCGATCTAAGCGCCATTCGATAGAACGGACGTTAGTGAAAACAGAAAAATCTTCTGCATCGGCATTTGACGGGGTGACATCTAAAGTCATTATACAGAATTATAAACTCATGGTGTGACATCTAACGTCATTAGGCAAAATTATAAATGGAGAGTGGGAGGCCATAGTTGTCAAATCACATGCTTTGAGTGTTTTGTCGCGCTGTTGCCACATTTGTTACAATCCTGGCAATCAGCAAAATGGATCGGCTCGAGCCGAGATTTCGATTCCTGCCGGATATAGACATATATAGCTGCTGAACCGCTGGAAACTTTTTTGTAGGTTCGATCCCCCTGTGCTATCATTTTTTTACATTAATTTTTTTTTAATTCCTAACTATATGACAATGATCAGTATTTGCTTACCAATATTTTAAAAACATTTTAACGCTCTTCGTGCTACCGTTTCCCTTGCCATGTATCTTGCCAATTATGGTACTGATTAATATTTTTAACATTGTAACGCGACGGTATCTTCCGCCATCGCGTTCTACCCCTGGCGCTATGCGCCACCCCGAGCGCCTGTACGCCGGGCCAGGTAGCTGGCCCAGACACCCTACCCCCACTATGTAACCAGTCCCCACTACGACCGCCGAGCGATCCCATTGGCCGTTCCGCCCGAGCAAGCAGGTATAAAAGGGCCCTGGAATTCCAGGAATGTCAGAAGAGTCAGGAGTAGCGACCTACTCAATACAAGCAAGAGTGCTTAATACGCGGACGACTTTAGTGAAAGTTGGCCAGTCTTAACCTCGAGTTTAGTGACGAGTAAGCTACGGAACAAGCCCTTGAAACGCGGACAACTTTAGTTAAAGTGTGGCCAGTTTTAATCTTGTTCCCGAGACCGAGTATCCTGGGGTTCCAGGATCCTACTTCTCCCACCTACCCACCAGGACGAGGACAACGTTAGTTAACGTTGGCCAGTACTGGATTCCACCATCCACACCTCCTTTGAGAAACTCCATCCTCTCCTACCTACCAAATTTTCTGGAACCTACTCAAATAAACGAACGAAAGTTCTTTAGAGGAACACGCTGTGTTTAATTCTTTTGTACCATTTCACCATCCTGCGTACCGGAAAAGACCTCTAAAGGACGTGACGTTACAACTGGCGCCCAACTAGAGGCCAGAAAAAGGTAATAAGAAGACTGGCGGACCATAGAACCAGAAGTCGCTCTCCGCGAAGAAGCCCAAGGCACAAGATGGCAGTTCAACTCACGGAGGACCAGCTGGCGCAGATCCTGGCAAAGGTGACGACACGCCAGTCACGGGGAAGCTTTGCGCGTTGCACGGAACGTTTCAACGGAGCGAAGGACCGAAAGAAGCTGGAGGCCTTCATCGCAAGTATTTCAATCTATAGAGAGATTGAAAACATCACCGAGGAGAACGCCATCAAAGGACTACCACTCCTGCTCGAGGACGAAGCAGCGATTTGGTGGCAAGGCGTGCAAAAGGACGCGAAAAACTGGACAGAGGCGATAAAACTGCTGCGCGACGCGTACGCACCGGAGACGCCAGCCCATGTGATTTACGCGAAACTGCACGCAACAAAACAGGACCAGAAGACGCCGACTGACACGTTTGTAAACAACACTCGAGCGCTGCTGGAAAGTCTACCACATCGACACTCGGAGAGTGTCCAATTAGACATGGTATACGCCATGCTCCGGTGGAGCATCAGAGAACGCATACCACGCACCGATGTCCAGACCTTCAAAGAACTGGTCCAGCAAGCCAGGACTTTGGAAGCACTGGAGGAAGAGGCAAGGGGACTCCGGACGACAGCCGAGAACCCAGACAGCAGGAAACGCTGCAGCACCTGCAGACGATTTGGACACTCCGCGGGAGAATGCAGGAAAGGGAGCAGACCAGAGCCAAGGACCACGACCCAGGAGACGCTCAAGTGTTATGGCTGCGGCAAGCCAGGATTCATCCGGAGCCGCTGCCCAGACTGCTCAAGGACCACGGAACGTGAGACGCTAAAATGCTATGGCTGTGGAAAGCCAGGTTTTACGCGGAGCCGTTGCCCGGAATGCACCAGGAAACCGATCACACTGGAACAATCGATGGACTTCTGCGCACTGAATCTTGCCCAGCAGCGAAGCCGTCCGACGGTAAACATTGGAGTAGCCGGTCTACGCGGGTCGGCCTTCTTCGACACTGGAGCAAGAGTCAGTGTGGCGAGCGAATCGCTCCACAACCAGCTTCAGAAGATGGGGGTGCCGTTCAAGATGACAAGCTTGACGGTAGTCTTAGCCGACGGCCGACCCCAGGAGAAAAGGGTACAACACGCAGACCTAACGATCACCCTGGAAGGGAGAAATGTTACAACACCGTTTATAGTACTACCAGACGCTGATAAAAACCAGACGCTCCTGGGGTACGATTTCCTGGAAACCGCAGGAATAGTAATTAACGCCGCACAAGGAGCATGGAACTATGTGGACACCCCTAAGAACAAATTCTTGTTCAAAGGGGAACTGACGAGGCACCAGGAAACCCAGAAGCCTGAGAAACAGCGACGCAGGGACGTAGCGCTCATCAGCACGAGGGATACAAGTCCACCGACCCCGATCAGTCCAATAAGAGAGCCGTGGGACAACATGTTCGCTACCACACGACCGGTCTCGCCACTACCGCCGACGCCACAGAAGACAGATCGATCGGAACTGGACCAACTATTCGAACAGTGTTTCCAGCGGTATGCCATGGACATCGCAACCATGGACTTCACACTACGACCGGAGGAGGCAACGAGACTAACCCCCAAACAAAGAGGGAGGCTGGAGAACATGATGAAACAACACGCGGAACTCTACCAACCTGCCCAAACGCCCACGAGCTTCGCGGAACATCGGATCAACACGGGAGATCACGCACCAACCGCAACTCCACCATACCGGCTGTCCCCACCGCGGAAAGCCATCCTAGGAAAAGAGTTGGAGAAAATGCTAAGGGAAGACATAATCGAGGAGTGCGAATCACCATGGGCCGCACCGGTCGTGCTGGTAAACAAGAAGGATGGGGGCATACGAGTCTGCGTGGACTACCGAAAACTAAACGCTATCAGCGTTCCCGACGCATACCCCCTCCCGCGCATCGACGACCTACTACACACCACCTTTTCAACCGAATACATGTCCACCCTGGACCTAAGGTCAGGATACTGGCAGATACCCGTTAAAAGAGAGGACCAGGATAAAACGGCATTCGTCACGCCGTTCGGAACGTTCCGATTCAAGAGGATGCCGTTTGGACTACGAAACGCCCCAGCTACGTTTCAACGATTAATGGACCGTTTTCGGGCAGGCCTAGGAGATAGAACGATCATCGTGTACTTAGACGATCTACTAATCCTATCACCTTCCTTCGAACAACATCTGGACGATCTGACAGCCACCTTCTCTCGGATGCGGCTATACGGACTCCGCATGAACCGCGAAAAATGCCACCTCTGTTGCTCAAAAATTATATACCTTGGGCACATCCTAACACCCGCAGGAATAGAAGCTGACCCGAGCAAAGTAGCGGCCATACAGGAACGAGTACCACCATCAAACGTCAAGGAAGTACTCAGCTTCGTCCAGACCTGCTCCTGGTACCGGAGATTCATACCAGGCTTCGCGGAAATGTCCAAACCCATCACGGATCTCACCAGAAAGAAGGCCGTCTGGCACTGGGGGGAGACCCAGGAGAACGCTTTCCGGGGGCTAAAAGATAGCCTAAGCAACGCACCTGTTCTCCAGCCAGCAGATCCGACGCGCCCGTACACGTTACGCACCGACGCAAGTGCCTACGCCCTCGGGGCAGTATTAGGCCAGGGGGAGAAAGACGACGAACACCCCGTGGAATACGCAAGTAGGTTACTCACCGGCGCGGAACGGAACTATTCCACCACCGAAAGGGAAGGACTGGCGGTGGTTTGGTCCTTAAATAAATTTCGCGGTTATGTCGAGGGCTCCAAAATTCGCGTCATCACAGACCACCAGCCGCTGCGGTGGTTGATGACCCTAAAGACGCCCAGTGGACGACTAGCCCGATGGGCAATGCTGCTACAGGAGTTCGACTTGAGCATCGAGTACACCCCTGGACGAAGCAATCACGTCGCGGACTTCCTGTCGCGGCCTCCGAGGGAGCAACCAGAGGAAGTACAGGAGCACAACGTAAGCCTCATCTCTATCGACCTCCCCAACAGGGGGAGTAACGAAACACGCAGTGAGCAGTTAAAGGACCAGGAGATCCAACAAATCGTGAAGAGCTTCGAAAGTACGGAACATTCCGAAGACTTCCTCAATTGGACTCGTAGAGGGTACATCCTGTCAAACGGGGTGTTGTATCGCCACTCACCCGACACTGACAGCGAAGAAGCTCAACTGGTCGTACCCTGCCACGAACGGGAAGAGATCTTACGACAGTACCACGATACACCCACGGCCGGGCACTATGGCGCAGACCGGACCACACAGAAAATTCTGGAGCGCTATTTTTGGCCCGGACTAAGGAAGGACGTTGCCAAACACGTGAAGAATTGCATCGCCTGTCAAAGGTATAAAGTTAGCAACCTTAAACCAGCCGGGCTAATACAGACACCCATCATGCAACAACGATTCGAGGTCATATCCATCGACCTCTTTGGACCCCTCCCGCCATCTAAAGAGGACAAGCGATGGGTATTCATCATTGAGGACACAGCCAGCCGATGGGTGGAACTATTCCCGCTGCACAAAGCTACCGCTGAAGCCTGCGCCACCACACTGTTAAACGAGATAATCCTACGCTATGGCGTTCCGCGCCGAATCATCAGCGACAACGGGACTCAGTTCATCAGCGGGGTGATGCAACAACTGCTTCTCTGCCTGGATATAAAGGCACAATTCTCCCCAGTGTACCACCCAGAAGCCAACCCCGTGGAAAGGAAGAACCGGGACCTAAAGACGCAACTCTCCATACTAGTCGGAGACCAACATCCGACCTGGGAGGAGAAACTGCCGACCATCCGGTTTGCAATGAACACAACCCGTTGTTCCAGTACCGGACACTCAGCCGCCTACCTCACCTTCGGCAGAGAACTGCGGACACCGGATGAGGTGACACGGGATCTCCGCCACATCACGCAAACCGAGAATTTTATACCGGAAATAACGCCCCGGCTACTCCAAATGGCGGATGTGCTAGACGCCGTACGAGAGGTACAGGAACTAGCACAGGACAGAAGGAAAACACTAGCGGATAAGGACCGCCGACCAGACCCCGGATATCAACCTGGCGATTTGGTATGGGTAGATACCCATGTGCTGAGTAACGCAGCCAAGGGCGTCACCTCAAAACTCGCCCCTCGGAGAGATGGGCCTTACCAAATCGTACGACGCGTTGGAGCCACCAGCTACGAGATTGCCAGCAGGGACACCCCCACCGAACCGCTAGGAGTATATCATGCCTCCGCCTTAACCCCATGCCAGGAAGGCATGACCATAGAAGCGACAACTCCCATCGCACCAATCCGGAAGCGAGGACGCCCTCCCAAGAAGAGAGCCGCCAAGGGGGGAAGCCCGTGAACGACAAGAGAAGGAAGGCTGCTGGATACCGCATCGAGGACGAACCAGCGGATCCAGAGGGGGAGACTGTAACGCGACGGTATCTTCCGCCATCGCGTTCTACCCCTGGCGCTATGCGCCACCCCGAGCGCCTGTACGCCGGGCCAGGTAGCTGGCCCAGACACCCTACCCCCACTATGTAACCAGTCCCCACTACGACCGCCGAGCGATCCCATTGGCCGTTCCGCCCGAGCAAGCAGGTATAAAAGGGCCCTGGAATTCCAGGAATGTCAGAAGAGTCAGGAGTAGCGACCTACTCAATACAAGCAAGAGTGCTTAATACGCGGACGACTTTAGTGAAAGTTGGCCAGTCTTAACCTCGAGTTTAGTGACGAGTAAGCTACGGAACAAGCCCTTGAAACGCGGACAACTTTAGTTAAAGTGTGGCCAGTTTTAATCTTGTTCCCGAGACCGAGTATCCTGGGGTTCCAGGATCCTACTTCTCCCACCTACCCACCAGGACGAGGACAACGTTAGTTAACGTTGGCCAGTACTGGATTCCACCATCCACACCTCCTTTGAGAAACTCCATCCTCTCCTACCTACCAAATTTTCTGGAACCTACTCAAATAAACGAACGAAAGTTCTTTAGAGGAACACGCTGTGTTTAATTCTTTTGTACCATTTCACCATCCTGCGTACCGGAAAAGACCTCTAAAGGACGTGACGTTACAACATTAAAATAAAATGTATGAAGCGCATTTTCAGACGTCTTAGATTGAACAGTCTTGACGAAGTGCAGGAAAACTCGTGTGATGTTTTACTACTATTTCGCCTTTCTTTTATACCACACAATTATTTCTATTTTACAAATAATCAGAAATAAAGGAAAATATTTATTCGTGCAGATTTTATGCGAGTACCGAATATGCATATATTGATAATTTGTAATTCATTTCATTCGCTTTTTCCCATTGTTTTGGTCATTGTGTAGGATGACAAACGAAAAATACGGAGACATAGTTGATATTGTCATATCTATTACAGTTTTGCTTTTCAGGAAAACTTCGATAGATTCGACTCAAGTTGAGATTTTGATTTTTGCCGAACATAAAAGAGAATAGTGCAAATGAAAGAGGAGATACAAGGGTCAGGTTGAAAAAAACAGATTGATAAAACAATATTAATATGTGTAGCAATAGAATGTATTATTCATATTTGGGATGTATTTCATGTATATACATATATAATTTTATTTATTTGTTTTAATATATTTTCTTAACTTATAAGAGAAGGCTCTTATTGCTGTTTGACATAGGTCAGGCACTGCCAGCTGGCGGGCCGTGGGCCACGTGCGTCATATTACGGCCAAATGATTCCCCTCACATCCTAAGCCTTAGTTTGCGGTGTCACACCGATTCCCGTCTTGCTGTCCCCGTCGTAGGTACATCAGACGCACATAACGCTCTTTCAGAACTGTAATGGATTAAACAATGTAAATATATATAGTTGTTCATGTATAAGCGGATATAAATGTGTCCATTCATGTGTCTTTAATATTATAAAATCATATATGTATGTTTCAAAGCTGTAAAACATTACCTGAAATATGTTAGGCGTTGCTGTCTCATTTGAAAGTGCAGCAGTAATCAGGCAGCATATTAGCACTCCATTTCTCCTGGTTACGCTTTCTCGAGTATATCTATATACTTTTCTTTTTTTCTCGAGGAAAGGAAAATGCTGTTTACCTACCTAGGCCAGGGACAACGAAGTTTTTCTCCCCCCCGAGCCACCAAGTCCCCACTACCAGTAAAAAACTCCCTACTCCTTTGCAAAGACAAAGACTGGCTGGGGCACAGGGGCAAGACACGCGTAGCTGGCGAGCCACGAGTTCGCTGTAGGTGCAAGATCTAAGTAGGGGTAGGCGTCACAGCTGACTCGCCAGCCGCTAGTTCGTTGTCCCTGACCTAGGCTATGCGATGGGTTATGTGAGACTCGCCAAACGTTTGACGAGCGTTGACTTATTAAAGTCCACACAGAATTATAAACTGCAGGAGACTGCACTTGAAATTTATATAGTTTTCAAGTGTTTAAGCTTTCATGTATTTATGTATAAGCCTTCCCAAAATTTAAGATGTTATAAACCTTGCTCTATTTGAACATGGATTAACACTAAACCTACCGACACCAGTCAAATTGACCTTTTCAAACTTTGGTACAACTTTTACATATTTAAACCACATCGTAAAATCACATCGTTATTAAACTTTATGACTTTTCCTAAAATATGCATACAATGTATTTTTCAGTATTTACGTCTTATTTTATTTATTTTAATGCCATGTAGTAATAAAAAAGGAGAAGGTTTGCTATGGTTCACTTTGCTAGATGTGTGCAAAGTTGGGGTTTTTCCGTGGTACTGCAGGTATAATGTCCTACAGACGTGCAGGGTGGACGGTCAGGTATCTAACAATTTGAATGTTGAATTGAATGAAGGCATCGAATAGAAAAGTCTTCGAACTCTTTCGATGCTTTTACGCCATCGCCATCATCGTGTGTATATTATGTGCATATACCTTTGAATGAGAGATTGAAACAGTTCCTATTACGATATTGCAGTTCACATAAACAGATCAGCGGCAAACGTTTATTCGAATCCGGGGGTCGACAAGCGCACTACGTTAAACGATCATCTCATGTGCTCAGCTCCAAGCACATACATTCACACCTTGGAATCATTCTAAACAGTCACGCAGCATTTTCAATACAACGAGAATAATTTTCAGAATAATTTTTTAGCGATGCGATAACGTTTAAATATGCAAAAGTTGTACCAAAGTTTGAAAATGGTCAGTTTGACCGATGTCGGTAGGTTTATTGTTAAATGTAAAAAGTGTGGCCACACTCACCAAACATCTGTCCTCGGGAATCCTTCCTTGCAGAATCTGTAACAAAGGCTATAGCCGGGTAAGGGGGTCAAATGTGCCCCTAAACCAAATTCAACTTGTGAGGTGTCATTCGATAGCTTATCAAGAAAAACCAATTCGTACCAAGTTTCAACCCTGTAGCTCGACTGGGAGGGTAGTTACAGGGAAAAAACAAAAATCTGGTTTTTGCTCAATATCTCGCAATTTAGGGCATGAAAAATTTTGAAAAAAATCTGAGACATAGCAATTATGGAGGTACACATTGTACAAGTTTTTCAGATTTTTAAATCGGAAACTCGAGCTGCGAAAAATAAAAAACGTCAAAAAATGCTGAGAAATGCCCGTTTTGTATTGAAGGAGTCGTCAACCTACGATTATACTTTTTTTCCAGATACATATTATTGATACTAGTACTCTCAATTTTTTTCAGATTTTTAAATCCGGTGCGCCGCAGTCAAAAAAATTAAAAACCGATTTTTTCGTCGTTATTTGCGTAGCAAAGTGACTCATACGGCGCAATTCCGTCTATTCTTGATCAAACAACTGTTTTATATAATGTTTAATATTTTTACATTCAGCAGTACTATTAAGCATTTAAGCATTCACAACATTTTCAACGGCGTCGATGGTCCCGCGGCAAGGTGTCGGACTCGTAAACCGCTGCAAACTTTTTTTGTAGGTTCGAGTCCCCCTCAGGTTGATTTTTTTTCTTCCGCGAATTAACTTTTTTTTTATTCCTAACTATATGACAATGATTAACATTTGTTTACAAATGTTTTAAGAACATTTTTTTAATATTTTAATTTGTAATGTACGGTAATATGATTTTGGAGCGCCTATGGTGCTATCGCTTCTTTCGTCACGCATCTTGCCAATTACGGTTTTGGGAGGCTTCGCCCTTCCGTCGAAAGGGTTGGAAATCCGTCGCCAGAAAGAAAAGAACACCGGTTTTGCCGTGGAGCCTACCGTTGTTAGAACAAGTTAGAACAAGATATGCGATTTTTCGCAATATTATTTTTGACATTCAAGGCATCAACTAATGTGCTTCTTCCGTGTCTGCGGAAAGACTGCCTAGAGACTTCTCATTGCCTGCCGAAGTCTCCGCTAGAATACCGGAGATTCCCCCGCTTCCCGGCGCCGCTCGTTGTCATCGGGTCCTAGTTTTCTCGCTTTAATAGCCGGCAGGGCGAGAGGGACAGCGCGACGGCAACGGCAATAACGCCAATCTTAAGGTGTGGTGGTCGAGGTGCCCCAAACGGTTTACCTTTGATATAGAAGAAATGTCCAAACAAATCGAAATCTCAACCGTTTAAGCCACCTCGAACACCACTTAACAACGTCGAACGTTCGAGCACAGAATATGCTCGAACACCTGGAGAGTACGTTTACGTACAAAAGGAACCTCGTATAAGCAAATTTGACCCACATTATATTGGGCCATATAAAATATTAAATACTACGGACCTAAATAATGTGGTTTTGGAAGTAGATAATCGAAAAACAATTCGGAAACATCAAGACAAATTAAAACTTGCCCACCTCACCGATGACAATGTTAAGGACTAGGACGGGTTGGATTCAACTTCAACCATCTGGATTGGCGACCAATTAACCTTTAAGTCGTTTTCACAAACGTGTGAGGGGTAGAATGCATTTTTATCTGCTCTCTCGATTTCCAAAGATTGGGTAAAAAGCATCATAATAAATGATGTTTAATCTGAGGGGGGAGATGTTACGTAGGAAGGATTGTTTCCACGTTTCGTCTATTTATGCCCTTATTTGGAGATCGAGAGTGCATGCAGTTGGATCTGCCCCTTCCGCGATGACGCGATGACGTAACCTTCGGGGGAATTTTCCGGACTCCCTTGGAAGATTCTGTACCCCCACCATATTTTTGGTCCGGATTTCGGGTATAAAAAGGGCACGAAATCTGCCCTCAGTGGCTTAGTTCTGAATAGTCAAGCTACGCGTTTACGCTGTAATTGATCGTCAAAAGTTCGTCTAAAGCTCAGTGAGATCGGGTTAAGTTCCCTTTCGATCAGTTATCCGATATTTATTTCAAAGTTCGCATTCGTCGAAAGACAGCAAGGTCGGGTCGCATTCCCTTTCAAGCATTCATATTTATAAACGTTAAAGACTGTAATCGTGGGTTTTAACTCCACGATATCTACGTACTGTAATTCATTTTTAGATAAAGAATATAGACATTTTATTATTTGATTATAGACGTATTTAATTCATTCTGTTTCCTGTACCAATCATAAGCAGTAGTATCAATCCACCGAATAGATATATCTTAACCGCTCAAGGTGTATCGATAGTTACGAGGCAATAATTACTAACATTCCAGTGGCACCCAGTGATGAAATAAGCACTGGCACATCCACAAAAACCTTCCAGTGGCACCCAGAGATGAAATAAGCTTTGGCACATCCACAACAACCTTCCAGTGGCACCCATTGATGAAATAAGCATTGGCACATCCACAAACTCTAACCCTCCAGTGGCACCCAGAGATGAAATAAGCTTTGGCACATCCACAAAAACCTTGACCTTCCAGTGGCACCCATTGATGAAATAAGCATTGGCACATCCACACATTTCCCATCAAACGGCTCGACCGTTTAACTAACAAAACTCATAAACAACCGATCCTCGGCTCCGCAGCCGTGCCCCTTAGCCCTCGGCTCGTAACATCTCCAAGGCGTTCTTGAGTTCTGATATAATTTCCTTGGTTTCTTCGACTCTTTGATCTGCCACGGTCTGTGCAATCTTTCACGCCGCAGCATCCTTACAGATTTCTTCATAATTCTCATGGATTCTGCCTAAGCCAGCCACAGGCCTGTTTGCAGCCTCCTCTTCCAATTCCTCCTGCATTCTCCCCAAATTTTTCTTGAGGGAATCGACCAATTATTGGACATTGTGACCCCCGAGTTCGCAACATGGCCGTATTTCGTCAATGACCATTTGGCCTTATGCGAGGAGGCGTATCTGGTCAACAAGGCCGCGCTTCTGGACCTCCGCAAGCCGTTGGAGCAGCCAACGACCGCTCCCATCGCCAACCCCCCGCAGCGATCGCTTCCACGAATTGACGTGCCTCGTTTTTCTGGGGATTACCGGGAGTGGGCAAGCTATCGTGACCTGTTCACATCTCTTGTGATCGACAATAAGCTTCTCTCCGGGGTGGAGAAATTCCACCACCTTAAAGACAGCTTATCTGGCGAGCCCGCTCAATTGATTCAAAATATACGACTTACGCAGGCCAATTTCACTGGAGCATGGAAGATTATCGCTGCGCGTTACGAGAATCTGCGCATCTTGATCCAATCGCATCTCTCCGCTCTTTCCTCATTGCCGTCCATGAGGAAGGAGACAGCAAATTGCCTGAAACCTCTTCTGAACGGCACACTGGACGCCGTTCAGTCACTGGAAGCCCTTGGCCGGCCAGTCGAGCACTGGGATGACTGGTTGGTCTTCGGGCTTGTACAAAAATTAGATTCGAAGACAAGGCTGGCGTGGGAATCTTCGATCGGAGCTACAACCGATCCCCCTTCGTTTGAGCAACTGCATTTGTTCCTCACTGGACACCTGCGCGCCTTGGAAGCAGTAGAAGACTCGGTATCGGCTGCCGCTGCATCGCAGACATCAGGGTCAACGCTAAAAATAGACACAAGATTAGCGAAATTCAGGACGCACACCGCATCGACTACAGAAGAAAGACGTGCGAAGTGCCCGCTGTGCTCCAACCACCACTTTGTACTGTTCTGCGCCAACTTCAAACGGATGTCTCCGGTCGAGAGGAAGAAACTGGTCGCAGATAAAAATCTGTGCTTCAACTGTCTTGGAAACCACTCTTCTCGTTCGTGCAAGTCTACGAAGCGCTGCCAACTGTGCGTAGGTAAGCGCCATACTCTGTTGCACGTAAAATCTGAGCAGGGCTCCTCGCGGCAAATGTCTCCACAGGATTGCGTGGAGGAGTCAAGGACGTCGCACTGTGCGCGAGCCTCCTGGTCAAATCCACAACCAAGTTCTGTCATATTTCTCGCGACCGCGAAAATTCTGGTTAGGTCGAATCGAGGCGAGAAAGTTGCTGTGCGAGCTTTAATTGACCCCTGTTCCGAGGTATCGCTCATTTCCGAGAATCTTGTACAATCCATGAAGCTCGAACGAAGTACCGCGCGGTTTCCAATTCTGGGTGTAGGCAAAGCAGAAACCTACACGAGGGGAAGAGTGACGCTCACTTTCTCCTCTACTCGCGAAAACTCGAACCCCCTTTCCACTACGGCCTACGTGTTGCCGCGCCTGTCTTCATATTCCCCCACTCGAACCACTGCTGCTCGGTTATCTCTCTCTCACGTGCGGGATCTTGAACTTGCTGATCCTGATTTTCGTTCTGCTTGACGGGTCGACATCATTTTGGGGGCTGATGTCTACTCCGAAATAATTCTGGAGGGCATCCGGAAGGGTCCACCCAACAGTCCGGTTGCCCAATGCACTTCTCTAGGTTGGATTCTCACTGGACATTGCAATCCCTCTCCTCTCTCGAACTCTTCACCGCGTGAAGCGTATACATTGCAATGTATTACTGGCGATACCGGTTTATCTGAATCACTTCAGCGCTTCTGGGTACTGGAGGAGGTACCCACACATCCCCGTACATTTACTACGGCGGAGAGTGAGTGCGAGCAGCACTTCTGCTCCACGCACTCCCGTGACTCTACTGGACGGTATCAAGTACGGCTTCCCTTTAATTCTTCGCCGGCCCAATTGGGAAACTCACTCGACACAGCACTCGTGCTGTTACACAAACTCGACTCTCGCTTAAAGGGAAAGCCAGAACTGGAAAAATTATACAATTCCTTCTTGGAAGAATACTTGCACTTAGGGCACATGGAACCCGTACCTTCGGATTCCATAGTTTCTCGTTCGGCATACTATTTGCCGCATCACGGCGTGTTGCGCGATGCAAGTGCAACTACGCGACTTCGGGTTGTTTTCAATGCATCTCAGAAAACAAAGTCCGGAGTATCACTTAATAATTTGCTTCATACTGGGCCCAATCTTCTACCGGAAATATTTCACATTTTGTTGCGATGGCGAAGGCACGCCGTAGTTTTCTCGGCCGACGTCCAAAAGATGTATCGGCAAATTTTACTTGCTCCTGAAGATTGCGATTTTCAACGCATTCTTTGGCGTCAACATTCTGAAGAAGCTCCCCGTCACTTTCGGCTGCGGACAGTCACATATGGAATGTCTTGCGCGCCATACCTCGCTGTTCGCACGCTGCAGCAGCTGTGCAAGGACGAACAGCATGCTTTTCCTTTGGCTGCAGCGTGCGCATCCACTGACGTCTATGTGGACGACGTTATTTCCGGAGCCGATTCACTTGCTGAAGCGCTTGCTCTACAGCAGGAGCTGTTACGGTTGTTCAAGGCGGGCGGTTTCACACTGCACAAATGGTCCTCCAACAGAAGAGAATTGTTGGAGGCACTTCCTGTCGAAGCTCGAAAGGAAATCCCGGAGCTGGCATGCAACCTCGACAATGTTTCCTCTCTTCTAGGCCTCCTATGGCACGCGTCGGGGGATGCATTTCAGTTTTCTATAGCGCCTCGCAAAACGGAATCACCGGTGACGAAACGCATCGTCTTTCGCGAGGTTGCTAGTCTTTTTGACCCACTTGGTTTTCTGGCCCCGGTGGTAATAACAGCCAAAATATTTATGCAGTCCTTGTGGCTTCTAAAACTCTCGTGGGATGAAACACTCCCTCCATCACACGCCCACTAATGGGAAAATTACTACGCGCAACTGCATTTACTATCGTCTTTGCGCATTCCTCGGTGGTTATATAACCACGTAAACACTGACAAGTTGGAGCTTCATGGTTTTGCGGATGCTTCGGAAAGAGCATACGCTGCTGTAATATACTTGCGCTCTTCTTCTTCCAACTCAATGCCTTTTGTATCACTCGTTGCTTCTAAAACACGAGTGGCTCCGTTGCAGCAAATTTCTGTGCCTCGGCTCGAGCTCTGCGATGCGTTACTTCTGACACGCTCGATTCTCGGTCACCAACACAAGGTCCATAACATTACTACTGACCAGGAGGTTCGCTCATTGAGAGTGACCTGTCTCGCGATCACTACCACTAGCCGTTCCTTTTTTGAAGAACTTGCCGGCAAGTTTTCCACAGTTACCAGATTACTGCGCACAGTTGGCTGGTGTTTACGTTTTTGCCGAACAACAAGGGATCGCATCGCACGCGCGCAAGTATCGCATCGTCTTTCTGTCACCGAAATGAATACCGCTAAACTTGCCTGCATTCGCTGCTTCCAAAGGGCAACCTTTCCCACGGAAATGGAACTTCTTCAACATGGCGTCCAGATCACACGTGGGCCAACGGCCCGACAAGCGCCATTCATTGATGGCAATGGAGTACTGCGGGCGCACCTTACTACACTGGGCATCAAAGATGCACACAACAGTCTTCTCCGCGGCGGAAAACAAATGAAGTTTGCAACTTTAAGAAGAAAATACTGGATATTGGCGGGGCGTCGCGCGGCACGCCGCGTGATGACCTCGTGCGTGGTTTGTTGTCGTTGGCGCGCCCAAGCTGCGCATCAGCAAATGGGAAACATCCCCGCTCCCCGAGCGCAACCTTCCCGTCCATTCACACATACTAGCGTTGACTATTCCGGACCTTTCTTTACGGAATTTGCGTCCAGTAATGGTCAACATGCAAGAAAGGCATACTTTTCTGGCTTTGTTTGTTTAGCGACCAGAGACGTACATCTCGAGCTCGTCTCTGACGCCACCACTGCAGCTTTTCTCACTGCTTTCCGCCTTTTCGTCTCTCGACGGGGGATCTGCACCCCGAAGTACACTGACACTGGGCAACATCACGGCAACTCACAGGGGCAACGACCAGCGTGTTCGCGTCGTTACTGTTCGGACTGCAACAACCACTACGAGGCCGTTACCAAGATCTGCTTGCTGCCACCAGCCACCGAGCGAAATTAGCCTTGTGGCTCACTCCTGCTTACTCCTGCTCACTTGCGCCACGCTTTCACACTACACCCACAGCTCTTCCGATGTTAAACCTGCGACTTCACGGAACCTTTGCGTCTCTTTGTTTATAATTGCGCCATGCAACGCATGCCGCGGCGGGCGGAATGTTCTGGATTCGCTTGTGGGAGGGGCGCTCGTTCGCTTCGCGCCTAGCGCTGTTCCGTGGCGACAAGCGCGAGCGTTCTTCCCCACTTATCTCCGCATGCCCTTTGCCCCGCGCAGCAATATAAATACCGCTGCGCGACTACACTATTAGTCGGCATTAACAACTACAGGTCAGTTTTACACAATTACTAAGAAAAGAGGTTGTCGCGTCGCAATAATGCCCCCCGCAGGGGAGCCAGAACCCATGGGCAAAGGTTTATGGCACGATTGCAAACTAAAGCTATTTTTGAGATTGAGGAATTTTTCGTTGATTGATTTTATAACTTTAGAGTATGTCCTGCCTCAATAGCTTAAAAACATGCCATAAACCAAAGAGTTTCCGAAGGCACATCTGGATGTAGCGGTTCGGCAGCCGAAGCATCAGCCGACGGAAACACCCATGACGGTCAACCTTCGTCACCATGTAAGCAGGTAACCTTCCTCCCTTCCAAGGACAGCACGCTAAGGGCGTATTGGAAGGGCGGTGATTATTCTTACTAGCCACACTGATTGGCATTTTAAATAATCGAATGCCGACCAATCAGCGTGAAAAGTAGGAAAACCGAGGCTTCATGGAAGATACACCGCCGACAAAGACCAGAATCTTGAGAAACCTCGAATCAAGAACATTCAAACTACAAGTATCGTAACCTTTCGTGTCGAACGGAATTAATCCGAACATACATAACATAAACAAAGTCTTTTCTATTCTCCGAACCGTTATATTTCTCTTTTGTACAGTCAGTTAAGTTTATAAATATACATATTTATTTGCATTTACTAACTGTACCTTGTCGTTGTGTTTTATTTGGGAATCAGTGAAACCATTGACCTCCCAACTCGCGTTAAACTAAACGTGTGGAAAATACAGAGGTTTCAAAGAAAGATACTCGGTGCAAGCTAATTTCAGTGGCTTTACTACTTATTACTATTTATTACTGGAGTGTAACGATTTACAACCGTTTCACTATTACAACATTTTACACCGGAGTAAAACGGCTTACAATCGTTTTATTGCTTGTTCTCTATTGTTTGCGTGTGGAAAACACTACATACTTGTACTATATTGTATTCTACATCGTTTGCGTACTGTGCTGTGAAATACATTGTGATTTTCGTGCAATTCGTGTACTGTGCCCGTTTAATACTAAATTCCTAATCCGTTACGTGATAAAAATTAGATCTAACGAGCTATCCGAAACACACCGCAATTGACGCAAAACTATCACTTCTCGCTCGTTTAGCGCGCCTCGTGGTCGGCTTAACCTTCAAGTCGGCCACGCGGTCGCACACTTTTAATATTTTTCCGCCGCGTAAAAAATCAACGCCTTGAGCCGCGTCGCACTGCTCAATTACTGATAGCTTTTCAGCTAATCACAACGAACCAACCGCGACGATACCACAATACGCAAACTGTTTCTTCACGCACCCACCACGATGCGTTGCACGAAGGTTAGAAAGCACCTTCCGATCAATTTTCTTGCAGTATATTCCGCAAATTATTATAACTTTTTTGGCACTCACCTGATTCATGAACGATACGTCGCTTTGTCGGTATTCTGGCCAGTTTTCTCAATTATTCAAACTTTTTAACACCACTTCTACGCAGAGCGCTTATCGATACGTCCGCTCGGTACAGTGGCTCGACCGAAACTCTAACCTAACCTAACCTAACCAAACCTAACCTTTTTTTTTTTTCGAGGTGGAAATCTTCGAAAGACACCTCCTGCCCTGGGGGAGAGCAGGAGGCAAGTGTCGGATTTCAACCGACTAAAACCACCCCGGTTACCTAACCTCGGCGCTTGTAGGGGAGGCCCCGTGACCTACGGAGACACTTCCGGTGCCTCCCCACGCCCGGCCATTGCGGCACCATCCTCGGGAGGGTCAGAAGGACCCTCTGAAAATCTCCACCGTATCGCGCATGGCCGCGCCAGGGGTAACACCCGACGCGGCCTACCTCCACCAGACCGTGATAAGGACGACTCGGGCCCCCACCCGAGTCGCCCACGGCTCTCCGACGGCCCTGCGGGAATTGGGAGGATAGTTCCTCCCGGCAGGGCCGCCCGCATCCGGCAGCTGGCGACGGTCGTCCAACAGGGGGTTGAGGGGGAACACCTCAAACGCCCCTCGGGCCCGTCAGCCATTCAAACAAACAAGCGGAGGGGGATCTCGCCAGCGGAAACGGCCAGCGAGTCCGCCTCTCCTTTAAATTCGACGCCAGATTTCTGGCTGTCGGGCAGCCCTGCGGGATACCGGGAGGACATAATCCTCCCACAGCAGGGCCGCCCGTCCACTGAGTCAGCGGTGACAGTCATATGAGAGACGGGAGGGGGGACACCTCCGATCGCCCCCCGGACCGTCACCGTTTTTACACCCCAGGAGGGGGGGATCTCGCCAGCCTGCGCGAACGCAACCGGCGAGCCCTTTCCCTCCACCTTTCGCGTCGGACGGGATCGGTCAATTCCCGATCCCGCTCCGATGCCTCCTTTCTGCGAAGAACATCCCCGCAGAAGGAGGCCACCGCTACCCAGGCTCTCTTGCTGCCCAGCATCATACTAACGATGCGTGGCAGCGAGAGATCCGCCCCCACTTGCACCCTCAACGCCCGGCGCTCCGCCGCCCATTCCGGGCACTCCTCCAGTGTGTGCTGCGCTGTGTCCAGCGCAGCCCCACACTCGTGGCACTCCGTCGTCGCCTCCGCCTGTATCCGGCACAGGTACTCCCCGAAGCAGCCATGCCCGGTGAGCACCTGCGTGACTCGGTAGGTGAGCGTCCCCCTGCCGTGGTCCAGTCATTCGTCTAGGCTGGGCAGAACCGCCCCGACTGCTCGCTGCGCGACTCCTCGATCGAGGAGCTCCCTCCTCCATTTATTTCGCCCAGCCAGCCGGGCCTGGCATTTCACGTCCACTTTCTCCTCAGCGGACACCATCGCGCCCCCCGGCGGAGTTCTCGGAGACGCTCATAAATCGAAGAGTTTCCCTCCGCCAGGAGATCGAATTCACGGTGCCCGCCAAGATCAGCGCCGCCTCGTGGGATATCGTGCGGTATCCCCTGACCAGCCTGATGGCCATCCTCCCCTGCACGCGGCGCAGCGATGTTTTGCTGCGCCGCGCGACCACCAGGGCCAACGCCCATATCGGGGCGCCGTACAGGGCCATGGATCGCACGATACCAAGGTATAGGCGGCGCACCCTCTCATCTGGTCCCCCGATGTTTGGGAGGAGGCGACCAAGACCAGTCGCCGCCCTCTCCAAACGGGGAGCCAGTCGGTCGAAGTGGACCGTGAATCGCCAGTGGCTGTCCAGAAGGAGACCGAGATAATTCATCCGGTCCCCAACCTGAACGTGCTCACCCCCTATCATAATCCAGGACCGGGGCGGTCCCCCGCTCCGAGGCCTGTCGTGAAACCACATGGACGGGACGCGCCCCAACCTCAGGCAGCCATCGAACAGGCGCCTGAGGCGGGGCCCGAGTACGCGCAGGGCAAGGGCCATGGCTCTGCCCGGTATGCCGTCAGGACCCGGGGCCGTGTTGCGGGCACCCATTTTCCTGACGGCCCGGGAGAGCTCCTCCTCCGTGACCCCCATGTCGTCGGACCAGGTGTTAGGGTCCGACTCCCCGAGCTCCGGTGGCTGTTCTCCCCCCTCATCCAGGGGGAACAGGGTGTCTACCACCCTGTCCAGGAACTCGGGGTCCAAGGTCTCTGTCACGGGGGGCGCCCATGGGCGAAGTTTTCCCATTACCATTTTGTACGGGCGCCCCCAGGGTTCACGGTTCAGTAACTCGAGGAGCTCTGACCACGCCCCCGCCTTTGCCCTCTTGATGACCAGCTGGAGGGCCACCACCTGCTCCCGGTAGCCCTCATACAGCTGATGCTCCCTCGCCAAGTCGCGACGCCGTCTTCGACGGGCTCTCTGGAACAGTCGCCGGGCACGAGCGCAAACATAGCGCAACCGCGCAATCTCCGGCGACCACCAATACGTTGCCCGTCGATCCGGGGCGCGGGACCAGGGCATGGCAGCATCGCAGACCGCTACCATACCCCCTTGGAACCGCGCCGCTTCCTCTTCGACGTCCACGACCGGCCCAGCCGGAAGTCCGGGCCAGGCCACGACGAGGGAGGCGGCCATCAGCACGTCCTCGTCCAGACGCCTCAACGCCCACCTCTTCTTAGAAGCAGGGGGAATGGAAGGGGACCCATAACCCCCACCCCTGCCAACCCTCCCCGGCGGTGGGAGGAGCAGTTGCTACCGCCTCTCCTCCCTCTTCGGCCTTCTTCGCCACAGGACCAGGTCCTACCGGTGCAGCTGCCGCCGCCACCTCCTTCGGTCCATCCAGGCTCAGGGCAGCTAGTTTGGGGGCCAGCTGCGTCTGCTGAGCCCCCTTGGCAGCCTGGTTCCTCCTTCCTTTGGGGGGCACGCCCCCTTTTGTCCCCATCCGATGGCCGGAGGGTTTCCCCAGGTCGGCGCACAGGGGGCACCGGGGAGCGCTCCGGCACTCCGCCACCATGTGTTCGTTGCTCCCACAGTTGTGGCATCGCCCGCTGCGGTCCACGGTGCTGGTGCCCCGCTGCCTCACATGGCCCGTCTCCAGGCAGCGGAAACACTGCAGCGGGCGGTCCGCCAGCGCCTCCAGCCGTGCAGTGGTCCAGCCGACGCGGATCTTCTTCGCCGCGACCACCTTCCTGGCAGCTGCCAATGGGCACTTTACCCAGAGGGTGCCAAGTCCCAGCGGAGACGACCGGAATTCTCCGGTCCTCACCTCCGCTGGTGTACACCCTCCGAAAGCTGCGATGGCCGCGGTCAGGTCGCTGGTGGTGGTGGCCGCCACCAGGTCCCTCACCCGCATCTCCGCCATCTTGGTTGGACGGGCCACGGTCACCCCGTCTTCCCCGCCGAGGACCTCCCGCATTTTCGCTGCAAGGGCGTCCGCCTTGGCAGCCGCCTCCGGCCCGGGAATCTCCAGAAGGAGACCCCCCGTCACGGCTCTCTCCGGCCGCAGCTCCGTTATATTGAGCTCCGCCAACTTGATTCGGCTGGCGGAGCTCATGGCCTCCGCATACGACATTTTCGTCCCATCTTTGATGGTTAGGGCGATCGCCGCCGTACGCGGGGGTCTGCGCTGGGGAGTTTTGGGGGCTGCTTTAGCCCCTCCCTCCTTCTTCCGCTGCTGCTGTTGTTGTTGTTGCTGCAACTTCTTCTTCTGAGGCCGCTGCTCCCTCTGCGGCCTCGCCGGCAGCTTCTTGACAGCCGCGGGAGGGCCGGAGACGGGGCCGGGCGTCCCTGGGCCTGGGTCGCCGCCTCCGCCTTCTTGCTCCTCCTCCCGGCCACCGTGGCCCACGTGTTGGCGCCTTTCTGTGTCGGTGGGGGAGGGGGACACGATATCTGGGGAGAAGGGGAGGGCGTCTCCGGCTGCCGGGTCGCCGCGGATAGATCCCCGCGACGACAGGCCGCCACCACTTGCGCCTGTATCTCCCTGATACGCACCTCCCCCGGCGTCTCGTCCCTCGTTGCCTTCTGCGGGGTTGCTGCCCTCGCCCACTCCTCCGACAGCTCCTTCCTGATGGAGACTATCTTCTTCTCCACCCTCCCCATGAAGGCCTCGCAGAGGACCTCCAAGCGCTCCTCGCTGACGGGCCCCGATTTTCCCCTGGAGGGGGAGGAGGAGTGGTACGTACGGGCCTTGGCCTTGTCCCCTTTGTCCTTTCCGTCTTTTTCTCTGGGCCTCACCGGGACCGCTTTGGCCGCCTTGAGCGCCAACTTGAGGTCGGCCACCTCATTGCGCAGCAGGAGATTCTCCTCCTCCGCCTGCTGAGCACTATTCTTCGCCGACCTCATCGCCAGCTGCGTGACGGCCGCACGCACCATGAGGGCCGCCTTGTTGAGGTCCCTCACATATGTCCCTTTCAGGTTGGAGCTCCTCCCAGCCACCCTCCTCACCACCTCCATTTGGGCCAGTATATGCGCGCCCAGGTTGGCCGTGGGCTGCGGCCTAAGTTCGTCCGCGAGTTCGCCCTCCGTCGGCATGCCCTTAACGCGCATGACCGACGGCAACTCGTCCTCCGAACTCCTTATTCTCCTCCTCCCCTTTGTAGAGGCCCGCCTCTGGTCGGACTCACCAGAGGATCGGGGCCTCTTTTTCCTGTGCGCGGCGGCTTGCACACTGGAGTCCGAGTCCGTATCGCTTATTTTTGAATAGGATGCGCTACTCACCGCCGTCCCATTCCTCCTCGTCTCGCTGCCCCTCGATGCTCCAGGAGCAGCCTCCCTCCGCAGCTCGCTGTCCCCCGCTGTTCCTGGGGCAGCCTTCTCCTTCCCACAATCCGTGAGGTTCACCACGAGAGTGGCCCTCCCTGCTTTCTCTATTTTTTGTTTTGTGTTGTTTAAATCCATAGTTGTTCCCACGCTTAGATCGGAAGGTGTGGTCCACCGGGGCAGAGCCGCCTTAGCCCGGTATGGCTACATACAACCAGGAGTCGCCAAATTCCCGGAGGTTGGCCGCTATCGGCTGGTGCACCGACCAACCACGCCCCAGTGCCATCGACTGGGACGCTTCCTCTTCGCTGCGCGCCATAGCTTGGGGTTAGGGATTTTTTTATAGAGGTTGGCATCCTCGCGGTCCGGCCGGTTAAGGCAAGACCCCCGTTCCAGCGAAACATGACCACTGGTTTACGGTGTTCTGTGAGCCGCTACTTAGTTTTCACCGCTCAGCCCAAGCCCGTCCGGCATGGTTGTACCTGCCGGGAATGCATCTCCCTCCGGCATGGTCTTAGGCCTCAATGCGACTACTTAAGCCTCTGCACCACGACAAGGTGGCGGCTCCTAGCAGGGGAACCTAACCTAACCTAACCTAACCTAACCTAACCTAACCTAACCTAACCTAACCTAACCTAACCTAACCTTTTTTCGGAGGGGGAAAATGCATTACGCACACCAGATCCGATGTCATGATCTGGTAGTGTGGGACTCCACTTCACTCAGGGGTTACCCACTAAAAACCCCCTCCGGACCGTAACAAACTTGATTGCTGAAAATTTACTTATCCTACCCAGAACGGGCCATTGGGCACTACTTTGGGTAAGATGTTTCAGCCCCGTGTCTTAACATTTAAAATAAATACACCCATGAAAATCTTATTTACAATTTAACACTCACGTAAGCATAAAGCCTCATTTGCCTATTTTCTACATACACATTTGTCTTTCTTATTTCTAATTCTATTACTAATTTGTTTCATCCATTTCTCTACTCTAATTTCATCTATTTCGTTCATATATCTTTTATTCTATCACAATATTTACATCATTTCGTGGTCCCTTCTTTTTGGCACGGGTTCTTTTCTCCCACTCCTTTTCAGCGTCTTCCTTATTTTTGATGATTTTCTCAATGAGATTTTTACACTGCTCCTGGGTATCCTGACCTAGAAGGAGATCCATCATTCTTTCGTCCGTGAAAGACCCATGTATACTTGAGAACTGTTCTCTTTCAGGTCTCCATTTCTCACAGTGGAAGAGAGTATGTTCTGCGTCGTCAGGGACCCCACATCCGTACCAACAGAGTGCTGAGGTAAGTCTCCCAATTTTGTGTAAATATGTTGCAAAACAGCCGTGACCCGTTAGGGCTTGCGTGACCCTATAGGTAAGTAGATAGGGCCCTTTCTTGTTGATCCATCGGTGAATGTTAGGTACAAGTTTGTAGGTCCACCTTCCAGTATCACCTTCCCTCCATCTTTCCTGCCAGGACACCATAGTTTCCATTCTTTCCTCAGCTTTAATTTTTGACAGTTCTAAGTTCTCGGCGTCTGGATCAGTTTTCCTTCTATATATTCTAGTTCTTTCACCAGCCATAATTGAGAGCGGTGGTATGGCAGCGAGAACACAGCGCAGCGTGGGACACGGTTCTGTAAGCCCGAACGACTCTAGCGATGGCCGTTTTCTGGACCCTATTTAAGATGTTTGCATTGGTCTGCAGACAACTGTTAGTTGCCCACGCCGGGGCGGCGTAGAGGACAACTGCTTCCAATGTACGATAATGGAGCAGTCTAGGGAGGTAACTGCCCCCCCTGATGTTTGGGTTAATCCTAGCCAGTGCCCCTGCTACTGCCAAAGCCTTTGTACATGTGGTACGAATATGGGCCCTGAACATCTGATTTGGTTCTATAATCACTCCTAGGTACCTAATTCCTTTAGACGCGTAAACCGTAGACTCCGCATATTGGATTGAAAAGGAGGTTTTCATTTGCCTTCCCGTCAGAAGTACCATTTCCGTTTTGTCATGCGCGATCTGCATACTTTGCCTTGTGAACCAGGCCGTCAGCTTTATTAGCGTTAATTGGGCCATCTCCTTCATCTTGTCTAGATTGCTTTCTTTAATAACAACGGCCGCATCGTCCGCGTATCCTATAAGGCTCACTCCTGGTGGTACGAGTTCCTGCAGCAGTGAGTCGTAGACTAGGTTCCACAGGGTTGGACCAAGTACAGACCCTTGTGGGACCCCTGCGAAGACTTTCACTCTGACACATCCATCGGGTGCATTATATTGTACCCATCTATCACTCAGGTAGGTTTTAAGAAATTTTATTATATAATCCGGGAGATGGCGATTATACGCCTCGTCGACAATTGACTTCTACGTGAGTGAATTAAACGCGTTTTTAACGTCAAGCGTGATCAAAAGACAATGCTTTCTCTTAGCCTTAGCATTATCCCACAAAGCCACTAATTGAGAGATGGCTCCTGTTGTGCTCTTACCCTTAAGAAAGCCATATTGATTTTTTGCTGTATGGATATGGCTAAGTATTCGACGCTTTATTATATATTCAATAACCTTCGCCCAGTTTGAAAGCACACAGATGGGTCTCCAGCTAGGTTTATTAGCTGTTTTACTTGGCTTCTTACTAATAAGTAATAATCTCGCTTGTTTCCACTCAGGAGGGAGGAAACCTAGTTCAATACATGACTTCAAAATGTTAACCGTAAGGTCAGGAGCCAATTTAAACATACATTTAATGGCTGAGGCTGGTATACCATCAAGCCCAGGTGCCTTTTCTTTCAGACGACTAATAGATGCACTTACTTCGTCAAGTTGGATAGGATTTGAGTCAATCACCCCGAAGCCTTCCCAGGGATGTCTTTTTTCATTTCCGTGTGGCGTCTTGGTATTAAATAATTCTTCAATGATCTTGTGCGCCGTTGCCTCGTCCAAAGTCGCTGGGAGGGCTGTACCTTTAAGGATCTTTATTACTGTCTTGTAGGGGCGGCCCCACAGATCATCCTCGATTGTATCAATAAATCTAGTCCAGCCAGTCTTTTTAGCCTCTCTGATGGCGGCTTTAAGACACTTTTGAGCCTGCTTATGCTCCTGTCTCAGGGCGTCCGACTGATTTGAACTTCCACCAATCCTGAGGGCCCTCTGCATTTTCCTTCTGGTCGCGTGGGCAGTCCGCCTAATGTCGTCGATACCCGCATGCCACCACCAAGCTGCGCGTCTTTCACCCAGCTTTCTGGGACTTCGTCTATTAGCCATAACGCATAATTCGATGATAATTATTAATGCGTGAATCTGCTGCACATCACTCCAATCGCTCGGTGTCCAGTGTTTAAGATGCCTTTTAAGCATACTTTGGAATTTACTTTTACAGAAGACCCCAAGGGGGCTTTCAGGTTTCCAAGATTTATTTTTAAGAGTTTCGCCCGCAGGTCCCAACACATGAAAGAGATAGCGATGGTCAGAACCGTTATACTCTTCTAGGATCCGGCTCTCGATGATTCTTTCTACAACCCCTTTTGAACCTATTAGGACATCAATAAGGGAGGTCCTGCCGTTTCTCTCAAAGGAGAACTCACCTTCACTTCTAACCGGTGTGATGCTAAGTTTAGAACATAGGTCAAGGATGGCTGCACCTCTTTTGTCCTGTTTCTTGGAGCCCCAGAAGGGGGAACTTGCATTAACATCCCCTGCGATTATAATATTCTTAAACGTATGTGCCGCGTGGATTTTTTCTATTTCTGAGAGGCTCGTTTCAGTCATCTCTCCTATCGTTGGGGGGAAGATAAACACTTGTCACGATCGTGTGACCTACTAGGACCGAGACTATACCCCTAGCTTGTGCGGGCAGGGTCGTAACGATTCCCTTTTGGGCCAGTTTTTGGCTGATTCAAATGGACGAAAAATCATCCAAATCCTTATACCAACCAGGCTGGGCTTGCTTCCTTTTATACTGTTCGCTGATGATGGCGATGTCAACTTCTTTCCCCTTCAGTGCCTGCTCCAGGAGTTGCTGGGCTTCCCAGCACCTATTTAGATTAGCTTGAAGTATGTTAAGGCCTATCTGGCCTACCATTTCGATTTGGATTTCCGTAGTTTGCTTTGGCAACCTCTTCCTTATATATAGGGCATCTAAGTGATGCTGCTACATGAGCTATTTGTGACCCAGTGAGTCCATTAGCTTCGCACAAGCGACATTTTGCTTCTAGAGTGCAATCACTCATGAAGTGGCCGTCTTTCCCGCACTTACGACAAAGGCTGCCACCTTCTGGAGGTGGCATTGAACATTTTCGAGCCATGTGTCCAATAGCATGGCACCTGAAACAACGGATGACCTGGGGGATTTTCCTAATTCGGCATGACACCCAGCCAATCTTGATTTTGCCATTTTTAATGATCATATCGGCCCTACTTGCCGGTATATCAACTACCGCAACCTTCATACCTCTTGGTCTATCTCTAAGCACGCGGCATCTAATCTCTCTAATGGAAAGTTTTCCATCCCCCTCTCGAGCGATGGCCTCTATTACTTCCTCAGCCGAAACGAAGTGTTCCAGGTCTCTGATCTCCAAGGAAGCATTTTGCTGAAGCCTTCTAGCTTCGATTCCATCCCTAAGCGTACCACTTATTTTTTTAAAGAAATCTGACGGGTCCGCGCCTGGCCTGAACTCCACCAGTAGGTTTCCGGAGATCGTTTTCCTAACCGTGGTAATACTCTCAGCCACCGGGCCTACTTTTTCTTTAACTTTTTTGAGGACTTCCGCCCATGACATGTTTGCAGCGGGCTTTAAAAACACCGCTTCACCCATTAGCTTAGGTATCCTCTTGTCTACCTTGTTAATGTTTTTGGGAGGTTCCCTTTCCGTAACTTCACCGGGGGTCCGAACACTAGACGCTACTTGCGATATCCTATCTCGTCGTGTTGTCCTCCTGTCCACAGTATTCCACTCCATGTTCCGAGGTAATTTGTCATTCCCTTCATTTTGGGCATTTTCTTTACCCACATTGGGCAGGCATTCCTCTACTGTGACTTGCAGCTGTGGGGCCAAAGACTCCGAAGTTCTTTCTCTCCTTTCACTTTTTTTCCTTGGTCTGCCATCCTGTAGGGGAGAGACCTCCTTACGCTTTTTTCCCATAGGTCTTGCAGTGAAGCCACCTGCTTGGGAGTCCTGTATATGCGCTTCTTGTTCTTCCGTCTGCGTGTGTGCGCTCTTAGGTTGTTTACTTAGAGTACTAGTTCCCGGATTTTGTCCTTTATTTGAAACCTTTGATGCTTGGGAGCTCAAAAAGGCCACTTTGCTTTTAGCACCCAATAGTGCATCGAAAGTGACGCCACTCTGTTCCTTAAGTAGGCTTTTTACGTTCTTTGTAGTAGTGGCATATTCATTAATTATTTTCGCGGCCGCCTCAGCCACCTGGATGTATTTTTCCAAATACAGGAATGCTTCCAACCACTCAGGGCCATCCGGGTTTGCTTCCGTGTACATGGAGTCTTCACTGGGCTGGGAGTTTTGGAAAACCTCCTCTTCATATGTGAGTTGCGAAATTTCGCATTCCACTGCACGCCTTCTCGGGCTCCTACAGAGACTCATTCTAGGTTTAAACGGGTCTCTAAGATCTTCGCGAGTACCCATTTGTGCTTTCGCTGAGATATTCTCTCGCGTGGTCGCATAGTTATCCGCATCTTCCATTATGTCCAATTCGTTGTCCGTGGTATTTTCCAGGTTATCATCAGTGTTATCCTTCCGGCTATAGTCTATATTTTTGTTGGGGTTCATTTTCAATTTCATATTCGGCCCCCTTCAGCCGAAGCCTCCGGCGGCCACCAGTTTAAATAGGAGGACCACAAGACGACCTACGCCTCCTCCTTACGTAGGCTAGGGGACTAAAATACTGTGGGATGGCCCCTGGTGCCCCACAGGGACCGTTCAAGACCGTACTGTTTTTACGTCGTTACGGCCACGCAGCTCTCGGCACGATGCCTTACACCTTTGCTTACGACGTTTGACCACTCACTCTTTCGCATTCTGTTTCAGGTTGCCGAAGCCAGCCGTCGCAGAACACCAGGGAGCCCCACGAGGAGGTGAGGTGAGTGGTTCATTTGACTGATGGTGGCCCGCCGACTTCGCCGAAGTCCCACCGCCAAGAAAGGTAAGTACCCAGGATCCTAAGGTAAGTACCATATCTCTTAAGTGAAACATCAGCTCCACCGTGGTTTTTGACCCAACTCCGAAATCATCATTGTCAGGAAATGCAAGATCAGTCTCAGGTCCCCGATCTAACCTAACCTAACCTAACCTTTTTTTTTCTTTTTTTTTCGAGGTGGAAATCTTCAAAAGACACCTCCTGCCCTGGGGGAGAGCAGGAGGTAGTGTCGGATTTTTACCGACTAAAGCCACCCCGGTTACTTAACCTCGGCGCTAGTAGGGGAGGCCCCGTGACCTACGGAGACACTTCCGGTGCCTCCGCACGCCCGGCCATTGTGGCCCCATCCGCGGGAGGGTCAGAGGGACCCTCCGAAAAAAAAAACTCCGATGTGATATCACCTGGCCGCGCCAGGGGTAACACCCAGCGCGGCCTACCCTCTCCAGGCCGTGACAAGAGCGACTCGGGCCCCCACCCGGGTCGCCCACGGCTCTCCGACGGCCCTGCGGAAATTGGGAGGATAGTTCCTCCCGGCAGGGCCGCCCGCATTCGGGAGCTGGCGACGGGCGTCCAACAGGGGGTTGAGGGGGCACACCTCAAACGCCCCTCGGGCCCATCAGCCATTCAAACAAGCGGAGGGGGGATCTCGCCAGCGGAAACGGCCAGCGAGTCCGCCCCTCCTTTAAATTCGACGCCAGATTTCTGGCTGTCGGGCACCCCTGCGGGATACCGGGAGGACATAATCCTCCCACAGCAGGGCCGCCCGTCCACTGAGTCAGCGGTGACAGTCATCCGAGAGACGGGAGGGGGACACCTCCGATCGTCCCTCGGACCGTCACCGCTTTTACACCACGGGAGGGGGGGATCTCGCCAGCCTGCGCGAACGCAACCGGCGAGCCCTTTCCCTCCACCTTTCGCGTCGGACGGGATCGGTCAATTCCCGATCCCGCGCCGATGCCTCCTTTCTGCGAACAACATGCTCGCAGAAGGAGGCCACCGCTACCCAGGCTCTCTCGCTGCCCAGTATCATACTAACGATGCGTGGCAGCGAGAGATCCGCCCCCACTTGCGCCCTCAACGCCCGGCGCTCCGCCGCCCATTCCGGGCACTCCTCCAGTGTGTGCTGCGCTGTGTCCAGCGCAGCCCCACACTCGTGGCACTCCGTCGTCGCCTCCGCCTGTGTCCGGCACAGGTACTCCCCGAAGCAGCCATGCCCGGTGAGCACCTGCGTGACTCGGTAGGTGAGCGTCCCCCTGCCGCGGTCCAGCCATTCGTCCAGGCTGGGCAGAACCGCCCCGACTGCTCGCTGCGCGACTCCGCGATCGAGGAGCTCCCTCCTCCATTTATTTCGCGCAGCCAGCCGGGCCTGGCATCTCACGTCCACTTCCTCCTCGGCGGACACCATCGCGCCCCGCCGGCGGAGTTCTCGGAGACGCTCATAAATCGAAGCGTCTCCCTCCGCCAGGAGATCGAAGGGCACGGTGCCCGCCAAGATCAGCGCCGCCTCGTGGGATATCGTGCGGTATCCCCTGACCACCCTGATGGCCATCCTCCTCTGCACGCGGCGCAGCGATGTTTTGCTGCGCCGCGCGACCTCCAGGGCCGACGCCCATATCGGGGCGCCGTACAGGGCCATGGACCGCACGATACCAAGGTATAGGCGGCGCACCCTCTCATCTGGTCCCCCGATGTTTGGGAGGAGGCGACCAAGACCAGTCGCCGCCCTCTCCGAACGGGGGGCCAGTCGGTCGAAGTGGACCGTGAATCGCCAGTGGTTGTCCAGGAGGAGACCGAGATAATTCATCCGGTCCCCAACCTGAACGTTCTCACCCCCTATCATAATCCAGGACCGGGGCGGTCCCCCGCTCCGAGGCCCGTCGTGAAACCACATGGCCTCGGTTTTCAGCGGGGAGATCCGCAACCCCAGTCCCCGGATACCGTCGACGACGGAGGCCAGTCCCGTCTCCGCCAGACGGATGGTCCTCTCCCAGTCCCTCCCGACGGCCATCAGCAGCGTGTCATTCGCGTAACACGTCAGACTGACGCCGTTCGGGAGGGCAGCCCGCAGCACCCGATCGTACCCGATGTCCCACAACATGGGGCCCAGGACCGACCCCTGTGGGACACCACGATCCACCTCCCTTGTGCACAACCGGCCACCTCTGCCCGGATATTCGACCAACCTGTCCCTCAGGTAGTCCCTTAGGACCTTCCTCACGTAGCGGGGCACTCCGTGGTCAGCGAGTGCCCCCCCGATACGCCCCCAAGGTAGGGAGTTAAAGGCGTTGGCGATGTCCAGACTGACCGCCAACGCCACCCCTCCCTGGGACGTGGCCGAGTCCGAGAGGGACCTGACTCGACTAATGGCGTCGATCGTCGAGCGTCACCCTCTAAAACCAAACTGGGACTCGGCCAGGTCGGGACCCACCCGGGTCAGGTGCCCCGAGAGGCGGGAAGCCAGCACCCTCTCGAAAAGCTTCCCCACCTCGTCGAGGAGGCATATAGGCCGGTACGCCGAGGGAGAATCGGCGGGCTTGCCGATCTTCCTAATTAGGACCATCCGTCCCCTTTTCCAGCGGGACGGGACGCGCCCCAACCTCAAGCAGCCATCGAACAGGCGCCTGAAGCGGGGCCCGGGGACGCGCAGGGCAAGGGCCATGGCTCTGCCCGGTATGCCGTCAGGACCCGGGGCCGTGTTGCGGGCACCCATTTTCCTGACGGCCCGGGAGAGCTCCTCCTCCGTGACCCCCATGTCGTCGGACCAGGTGTTCGGGCCCGACTCCCCGAGCTCCGGTGGCTGTTCTCCCCCTCATCCAGGGGGAACAGGGTGTCTACCACCCAGTCCAGGAACTCGGGGTCCAAGGTCTCCGTCACGGGGAGCGCCCATGGGCGAAGTTTGCCCATTACCATCTTGTACGGGCGCCCCCAGGGTTCACGGTTCAGTAACTCGAGGAGCTCCGACCACGCCCCCGCCTTTGCCCTCTTCAGACCTAACCTAACCTAACCTAACCTTTTTTTTTAAACCCTCCATCCATCCCTCTCATTCCTCCCCGCCCCGCTTTCGCATACAGGGAGGAATGCCCGGTACACCGACCCCGGGACGAGCAAAACTTTAGCGCAGAAGGCGCCCATATATATTATAATTAATCGGGAGAAGCCCGCCTCAATTGCACAAAGTGTAGACTACATGGCCGGGGAGATACCCCCGGTCC
Organism: Nomada hirtipes; assembly: GCA_951802735.1. Classification (NCBI taxonomy): domain Eukaryota; kingdom Metazoa; phylum Arthropoda; class Insecta; order Hymenoptera; family Apidae; genus Nomada; species Nomada hirtipes. The sequence continues at coordinate 67,976 of OX637925.1, read as the reverse complement.
CATATTTACATAACTGTTTATTTATCTGTACATCACTATGTACACTTATACAGGGTGTCCCGTAACTACCGCAACATCGGGAAATGGGGGGTAGCTGAGGTGATTCTGAACAACTTTTTCCTTGACCAAAATGTTGTTTGAAGCTTCGTTTTTGAGTTATTAACCAAAAACACTGCCCAATTAGAGCGCTCGAAATCCCGGGACTCAGGCGCGCAACGTTTTGTGGCGCTTCGTCGTGTACGGGGGCCTCGACGGTATCGAGAGAATCGTACGGCAAATGTTACATCGTCTTTAAGCGAGGCTAATGTGGAACGTTTGGTTATTAAATAATGAGAAATAAACTAATCGTTGTTCATTAATAAGAAATAAACTAATTATTCTTTTAATTAAGCGAGCAGAGTCGTGGTCGCGAAAGAACGCATTGACACGCCGTGTTACATCGTCTTTAAGCAGGGATAATGTGGAATTTTTGGTTGTTCATTAATAAGAAATAAACTAATTATTCTTTTATTTAAGCGACCAGAGTCATGGTCGCGAAAGAACGCATTGACACGCCGTGTTACATCGTCTTTAAGCAGGGATAATGTGGAATATTTGGATATTCGGGAATAAGAAATAAACTAATAAATTGTTTAATAACTGTGTCCGATACTTTTATTCGTCATCCGAAAGGAATAAAGTGTTTTAATACTTATGAAATACTTACCCATTCGTGCACGAATTAACCTGCTTCGACTCAACAGCTGATGTTACGGCCGGGTCGATGAACTCACTTCACTATCACTTTCATTGCACAGCCACTTTAATATCCAATGTAAGATTTTGAGATGGTGCGACAGGATTTATTATTCCCACGTGTAACGAAGTTGGTCACTCACTCACGAACGAATTCAGTACTGTGTAATGAAAAGTTGATCCCACTCGCGAATCAAGATTTATTCGATTTATTCCTCCGATCCGAACGTCTCTGCGGTCGATACAAAACTGATAGATTTGCTAAGCATTCGCTTGCACACGCACACGCACAGACACATGTTCGTTTCGGTGAATTAACTTTTCTTGGTTTAGCAAAAAAGGAGGGCGCGTTCAATTGGTAGTGAGGACTTGGTGGTCTTTGAAAGAGAAAAACTTCGTTGTCCCTGGCGTCTGTTTATTTACAACTGCCCGTGTCCTACGACGCGGTATTACGGTGGACACAAGAATGTGGGCTACCGAAACGAACATGTGTCTGTGCGTGTGCGTGTGCAAGCGAATGCTTAGCAAATCTATCAGTTTTGTATCGACCGCAGAGACGTTCGGATCGGAGGAATAAATCGAACAAATCTTGATTCGCGAGTGAGATCAACTTTTCATTACACAGTACTGAATTCGTTCGTGAGTGAGTGACCAACTTCGTTACACGTGGGAATAATAAATCCTGTCGCACCATCTCAAAATCTTACATTGGATATTAAAGTGGCTGTGCAATGAAAGTGATAGTGAAGTGAGTTCATCGACCCGGCCGTAACATCAGCTGTTGAGTCGAAGCAGGTTAATTCGTGCACGAATGGGTAAGTGTTTCATAAGTATTAAAACACTTTATTCCTTTCGGATGACGAATAAAAGTATCGGACACAGTTATTAAACAATTTATTAGTTTATTTCTTATTCCCGAATAACCAAATATTCCACATTATCCCTGCTTAAAGACGATGTAACACGGCGTGTCAATGCGTTCTTTCGCGACCACGACTCTGCTCGCTTAAATAAAAGAATAATTAGTTTATTTCTTATTAATGAACAACCAAATATTCCACATTATCCCTGCTTAAAGACGATGTAACACGGCGTGTCAATGCGTTCTTCCGCGACCACGACTCTGCTCGCTTAATTAAAAGAATAATTAGTTTATTTCTTATTCATGAACAACGATTAGTTTATTTCTCATTATTTAATAACCAAACGTTCCACATTAGCCTCGCTTAAAGACGATGTAACATTTGCCGTACGATTCTCTCGATACCTTCGAGGCCCCCGTACACGACGAAGCGCCACAAAACGTTGCGCGCCTGAGTCCCGGGATTTCAAGCGCTCTAATTGGGCAGTGTTTTTGGTTAATAACTCAAAAACGAAGCTTCAAACAACATTTTGGTCAAGGAAAAAGTTGTTCAGAATCACCTCAGCTACCCCCCATTTCCCGATGTTGCGGTAGTTACGGGACACCCTGTATAAATACATCCACGTCATCAGTTAGGTTGGGTTAGGTAATATAAAAACCCATGTGTAGAATAATGGGGATAGAATAAATAACTAAATGATGGTCATAAAATAAAATAAAAATAAAAGATAAAATACAATAGTCTAAAATGCTTAAAAAAGTTCGTACGTAAAAAGTGTGTATAAATAAATAAATAAATAAATAAATAAATATCATACATAAATAAATATAATATAAAATAAAAAAATAAAATAAGAAGCATAAATAGATAAAAACTGAATAAATAAATAAATATGTAATCCGAAATAAATAAATACGTAATCCGAAATGTATACTTCGTCTTGATCCATAACGCCTCAGCCTATGGTGTCCTCCTCGAATATGTCTATAGACTAATTATAGGTCATAGATCCCTTTCTAGACATGTATCGCTGCGGTCCTCATCTTCCTCTTCTAAGCGGGACCGTCTCCTCTCGCATCCTTTCTTGCTTCTGCAGCTCATTTTCTCTCTGTACTCTTGAGTCCATCGTGATGCGAGCGAAGTTTTTTAGCGGCTTCCAGGTCTCGTTGCTTTTTCCCGCTCGCCTCACCAGGTCATGGATATTCACGCGTGCCCCCAGGGCACCCTCGAGGGTTGCACGCTCCTTGTCCCAACGCGGACATGTTAGAAGGACGTGTTCCGCGTTGTCCTCCTCCCATCCGCAATCCCAACAGACGGGGTCCAATGCCTTGCCGATACGGACTCGATACTCATTGAAGACCCCGTGGCCCGTGAGCAGCTGGGCAAGGTGGTAATCGATATTGTCGGGAATGAGCCTCTTGGTCCAGTTGACGTCGTTGAACCCATTCCATTCCTCCTGCCAGAGGGCCATAATATTATCTCTTAGAGCCTTTCTCTCCTTATCTCGGCTGTCCCCGGTGGGCTGCAAACCCTTGTCCCTGGAGCCTCTCACACTGATGTACCAGCGCACTCTTTCTTTGATCCGTAGATGAACCGGGAGTACTCCAGCCAATACACACGCCGCCTCGTAGGCCGTGGTACGGTAGCAGCAAGCAACCCTTAGAACGGACACCTTGTGGGCTCTTCTGAGGGCCGCCCTAAGTGTAACCCTCTCCAGAGCCGGACTCCCCCATACTGGGGCCCCGTATAGCGCCACCGCACTCCAGACTGATTCGTACAGTTTTCTACATTTTTGTCCCGGTCCCCCGTGGTTCGGGAGGGGAATTAGTGCTGACATGAGTCGGGTAGCCTTACCAACAGCCTTGCTAACGTGGGGGACGAACGTCCGCTTTACATCCAGGGTCACCCCCCGATATTTCATCTCGGCCCTGGCCGTTATTGTCCTTCCATCGATAGTGAACTCCGCTGGGTTTGGTACCCACTTGCGGGTCAACATAATCACATTTGTTTTCTCAGGACATACCTTGAGTCCTTTATCGGCAAACCATCCGAGTATCATTGGATGTATAGCATTGATGTTTCTGCGTAGTTTATCAAAGTCGCTACCGGTCGTTATCAACAATAGGTCGTCAGCAAAGGCGATTAATGTAGAGCTATGGCCCGACTTATGGAGTACCTCGTCGTACACAATATTTCACAAAAGGGGCCCTAAAACGGACCCCTGGGGAACCCCCGCATAGACAGGTATAACTTCTGCCCCCATTTCTTTCTCTACAACTATCGTCCTATCACTTAGGTAGTTCTTCATTACTCTTTGTAGGTAGAGTGGGAATCTCCTGTTACGGCAATCGTCTAGAACCCCCTTCCACGGGAGAGTATTAAAGGCGTTCTGTATATCGAAGGCCACCGCCGCACATAGAAGATATCTCTGCCGTGCGTCCTCCACTATCTCATTTAGTTTGTGGAGGGCGTCGAGCGTCGACTTCCCTCTCGTGAAGCCGTACTGCCTGGGATGTAGGCCAGAGGGGCCCAAGCATTCTTCCATTCTATCTTTGATCACATATTCCCATATTTTGGAAAGAGCTGGGAGGATACTAATGGGCCTAAAATCCCCCGGTGCCGTCCCCGCCCTATTAGGTTTTCTAAAGCATACCAAGCGTGCCCTTTTCCATTCCGGCGGAATTCCACACGTGAGCGTAGCGGTAATAACTTTGGCGAGGTCCTCAGGAGCATTGTTTGCCAAAATTCTTATGACCGCTGCTGGGACCTTATCCACTCCCACAGCTTTCTTAGTTTTACTCGCTTCGCCGCCGCCAGGATCTCCCCTGGAGTTACCACTGGGATGTCTTGTTCCTCTTGGGTATCTTCTGGCCCGATCTCTTCCTCATTGGCCGAGGGGGGGGGGGTCACGACAAACAGATGTTTCACTATGTTATCCATCATCTGTTCCGGGATCGGTGTCACGTTAACCCCCTTCAACTTCCGCGTGACCACAATATAGGGTCGTCCCCAGGGATTGTTGTCCAGGGTGGCACAGAACTCGTGCCACTTGCTCTCTTTACTGCTTTTAATCTCATTTCTTAATTTCTTTCTTTCAGCTTCGAACTCGAGTTCCAGCACTGTCCTATCGGGGCTACTTCTCTTTGTTGCCCGCTGGGCCTTTCTCCTCTTTTGGTTCGTGCTCCTCCTTAGCCCTTCGATTTCCTCGGTCCACCAATAGCATGCCTTGCCCCGCTTACCGGCTGGGGTTTTACGTAATGTTTTATCGCAGATAGCTTTTACCAGCGCCGTATAAGCCCCTGGTAGTGATGGTTCCCCTGGGGATCCCCAGGATAGTCGTTCCCTGGCTTCGTGGTAAGCTCCCAACACTCTCTCCTGGTCCATGTCGCGCAGTGAATATGTCCATCTGGATTCCTTACTCCCAGGAGGGTCCACTGGGCGAAACTCATGTAGCAGATAAAAGTGGTCCGATGCTGAGTAATCAGCAAGGATTCTGCTGAACCTCAGCCTGCCATGAGCCTCGGTATTTATTAGCACGCAATCGATTTTGGAGCGTCTCCCACATCTCTCGAACGTGCCCCCCCCCCCCCCGTGGAATTTATTGGGATCAGGCTTTTCTCCAGAGCAAGGTCCATTAGAGCCGCCCCGCGCTCGTCTAGAACCTTACTGCCCCACGCCGGGGATTTCGCGTTGAAATCGCCGGCCAGTGCCACATACTCGGTTCTAACCATGTCCTCCATGCCACACGCCAGGCCATCCAGGAATTTGAGGAACACCTCGTGGGTAACATTGGGCGAGCAATAGCAGCTCCCCACTACCCAGTCTGCCGCTCGCAGGAGGATGAATCCCTCACCTGCTACTATCTCATCATGAGCTTGAAGGGTACTGCCCGGTGGGGTATAAATCGCCACATCCCCTCTAGCATCAGCGTGCCACCCATCCAGGATGCGGTGTGGTTCGGAGATACATACTACATCCGCGTTGTACTGAGAGGCGGTTTTAGCTAGCATCTCTTGTGCCAGCTTGCACCTGTTCATATTTAGTTGAACCACCCTTATTTGTTGTGAGGGTTTCTTATTGGCCATTATGCATCGTCTTTATTTTGCTCCTATAAACCGGGCAGTTTAAAGCCCCTGCCACATGCCTTGCGTTAGCCCCCTCGATGCCTGCTCGGGTGCATAGGACACATCTCGGCGGCTTGTCGCACGCCTCCATATTATGCCCTTCCTGGCCACACTTACGGCACAGTGACTTTCCTTCCTCCAGATTTTTGCATTCGGCCCCAACGTGGCCGCTTTGGTGGCATCTGAAACACCTGATAATTTCGGGAAGAATCCTAGCCCTACAGATAACCAGGCCGATTTTCAGTCGTCCAGACCGTAGCTCCCCCCTCACTTTTTTGGAGGGGATCCTAGCTATGGCCGCTTGTGTGCCATCCCGCATTTGCCTCAGGGTTTGTACCTGTACCTCAGCTGGGTCCATTCCCCCCGCCTCGGCCAAGTCGGCTGCCACTTCCTCTTTTGTGATTATGGGGTCCAAGCCCCTCAGCTGGAACGTCGTGGTTTCCTGCAATATCTTTATTTGTGATCCCACTCCCAGCCTTTTCCGTACTATTTCTTCAACTTCCTCCACTTTCGCTTCAGGGCCAACTTCGATTAGCATATGCCCTGTCCGCGTCTTAGGAACTCCCTTGACCCCCTTACGTTGGGTTTTAAGTTCATCAGCTATTGTCTTGTAGGTATCCAGATACGTGCCCCCCTGATCTATTTTAATCAGAACCGCCTCCGGTTTTACCCTCTTTCTTGCCCTCTTGCCTTTCTTATTTGGGTCCATCTGGGGGGGTTCTTGCCACTTATTAGCCACATTAATTTGTTTACTGCTTACTCGGGCGGCGAGGTAGGGAAGATGTCCCGATTTTTCAATTTCCCGGCTAGTTAGTACCTCGCTTTCCTCTTCCGAAGTCTCCCAACAGGAATAGGCTCGCCATTCCCAATGTGGGATCCTGGCTTTCCTTAGATATGAGATCTCCCTGTTGGTCCTGAATGCTTTTCCGTACGGGCCTCCATTGCTATCGCTTACCACTTCCGCATAAAGTGGTCGCCTAGGTGTTTGTTCCCGTTCTGAGCCCTTAGTCACGTAATCCCACTTTTCTTCAGGCGCCAGCCGTTTCCGGAGTCGTCTTCTGTGTGGGGATTGCGGCACACCCGCTGCCTGTTTTGTTACCTCCAGTCCTTCTAGCGTGAACCTCATCCTAGAATTCGGGAGGTCTGTCGGTACAGGTTCGTCCAAGCCTTGTGGTTTCCCCCTCAGAGGTTCATTTACCCATCTCGCTGACCGTATTGCACTTCCAGACCCCTTAGCGTTAGGCCTACTACGTTTAGCCCTGGTCGCTTCCGGTGGGGAGATTTCCTTTCTCTTATCCCTGGCTGTCGTCGTTTTCTCTACTACAGCAGGGCTATTTTCCCTTATCTCGGTGACCGTTCCCTTCCTCACTTTGCGCCGCCATCCTTCTTGTCCTTCCATGGCGGCCCTATCCTCTCCTCCACCAGGAGTTTCGGTTTGTGTTGCGGTGCTTACGTTCGCACTTCTAGTTGTGTCCCCAGTAGTTACCGGCCCCATACTTCCCTGACCACATCGGTGAGTCGTTTCCAGATCCTCGGCCAAACTCTCCAGATAATTCAGGGCGATGGCACTTTTCTCTTTGAGAATTCTGCTGACATTTTTAGTTGTTGTCGCATATTGAAAGATCGCGTTTACTGCAATCTTAGCCTGACATGCATGCTTTAGCATTTTTTTCAGCGCTTCAAGCGGGACCAGAACGGCTTCGGCTTGGTTGGCCCCATTGTTCCGTTCGGAGTCCTTCTTCTTCTCTACTCTACCCCGTTCGGGTGAGTCCGTTATTTCCAGGATCTCTTTTCCTTTCCCCTTCTCTAGGGTGTTCCCTAGATTTTTGGTCAGCCTGGTCGGACTTCGACTTAGGCTGGCCCTTGGCCTAAAGGGATTTTCGTTCTCTGTATTCCCCACGTAGTCCGTTGTTCCCGTGGTACTCGCCAATTGTACCGGTGCCTCACTTTCCATACTTATAGAGTCCGTTTCGTGGTCCGTTATACTTTCCAGGTCATCAACATTTAAATCGGTCCGGGTTGTTGTTTTTTGATTTAGGTTTGCCATTTTTCATAATCGGCCCCCTTTGGCCGAAGCTTCCGGCGGCCACACTGTATAATTGGGGGAACTTAAGGACCACCTAGGCCTCCTCCTTACCTAGGCTAGGGGACTAAAATACTGCGGGGTGGCCCCAGGTGCCCCGCAGGGATCGTTTACGACCGGGCATGTTTAGCGTCGTCCCGGCCATTCAGCCCTCGGCACGATGCCTTCCACCTTGGCTTACGACGTAGAACCGCAGCTTAGTTTCGCCGCTCCGTTCAAGCCCGTCCGGCTAGGGTGGCCCTACCAGGAGTTGAAACTCCCGCCGGCATGGCCTTGTACATCATCACGGGTACTCAGCCCCTGCACCACGAATAGGTGGCGGCTCCGAGCAGGGGTAACCTAACCTAACCTTTTTTTTTTTTTTTTTGTTGACGGGGTGGAAATCTTCGACAAGACACCCCCTGCCCTGGAGGAGAGCAGGGGGTAGTGCCGGATTTCTACCGGCTAAAACCACCCCGGTTACCTGCCTCGGCGCTAGTAGGGGAGGCTCCGTGACCAACAGAGACACTACCGGAGCCTCCCCACGCCCGGCCCAATTAAGCCCCATCCTCGGGAGGGTCAAAGGGACCCCCCCAGAAACTCCGCCGTAAAACACACGGCCGCCCCAGGGGTAACACCCAGGACGGCCTACCACCAAGAGAACCAATAGGAGGACGACTCAGGCCCCCACCAGAGCCGCCCTCAGCTCACCGACTGCCCCGCGGGACGTGGGAGGAGAAGAATTCCTCCCGGCGGGGCCGCCAGCACCCAGGAGCAGGCGACGGGAATCCACGGGGGACCGGGTAGACACCCGGACACACCCGGGCCCGTCAGCCAAGAACAGACCAAACGCGGAGGGAGGGGGATCCCACCGGCAGAAGCGAGCAGGACCACCCCCCCCCCCTATACTCCCAAAGCCAAGTGGCAATCCGGGCAGCCCTGAAGGGGAATCAGGAGGGCAGAATCCTTCCACAGCAGGGCCGCCCGACCACTGAATGCAGCAGTGACCGTCGTCCAAGGGACGGGAGGGGGAACACCACCAATCACCCCCGGGCCGTCACCGCTTTACCTCGCAGAAGGGGGGGGATCCCGCCGACCTGCGGGCGCGCAGCCGACGGGCCCTTTCCCTACGTCGCACAATTCGGGCGGGGTCGGAAAGTTCCCGACCCCGCTCCGCCGCCTCCTTCCTGCTTAGGACCTCCTCACAAAAGGAGGTCATAGCTAACCAGTTTCTCTCGCTGCCCAGCATCGCACTGATGATGCGAGGCAGCGAGAGATCCACCCCTACATGTGCCCGGAGCACACGGCGCTCTGCCGCCCACTCCGGGCACTCCTCGAGTGTGTGCTGCGCGGAATCTAGCGCAGCACCACACCCATGGCACTCCGTCGTTGCCTCCGCCTGTATCCGGCACAGGTACTCACCGAAGCAACCATGTCCGGTGAGCACCTGCGTGACGCGGTAGGAGAGCGTCCCCCTGCCACGGTCCAGCCACTCATCAAGGCTGGGCAGAACCGCCCCGACTGCTCGCTGCGCAGCCCCTCGGACGAGGAGCTCGCTCCTCCACTTTTCCCGCGCAGCCAGCCGGGCCTGGCGTCTCACCCCGACCTCATCCTCGGCAGACACCATAGCGCCCCCCTGGCGGAGCTCACGAAGACGCGCATAAATAACCGCGTCTCCCTCCGCCAGAAGGTCAAAAGGTACAGTGCCCGCCAAGGCTAACGCCGCTTCGTGCGACACCGTGCGAAAACCCCGAATTGCCCTGATGGCCATCCTCCATTGGGCACGACGCAGCAAAGCACGACTGCGCCGCGCCGCCATCAGGGCCGACGCACAAATCGGGGCGCCGTAAAGGGTCATGGACCGCACGATGCCGACATATAAGCGACGTGCCCTCTCCTCCGGCCCCCCCAGGGTTTGGGAGGAGGCGACTAAGACCGGTCGCCGCCCTCTCCAAACGAGGAGCCAGACCGTTAAAATGGGCCGCGAAACGCCAGTGGCTGTCCAGGAGGAGACCAAGGTAACTCATTCGGTCCCCAACCTGAACATGCTCCCCTCCTACCACGATCCAGGACCGGGGCGGTCCCCCGCTCCAAGGCCTGTTGTGAAACCAAATAGCCTCGGTCTTGAGCGGGGAGATCCGAAGCCCCAGCCCCCGGATACCGTCAACGACGGAGGCCAGTCCCGTCTCCGCAAGCCGGATGGTCCTATCCCAGTCCCTCCCGACGGCCATCCGCAACGTGTCGTCAGCATAACACGTGAGGCTGACGCCGATCGGGAGGGCAGCCCGCAACACTCGATCGTATCCGATGTCCCACAACATGGGGCCCAGGACCGACCCCTGTGGGACACCGCGATCGACCTCCCTCGCACAGAGCCGGCCACCTCTGCCTGGATACTCCACCCACCTGTCCCTGAGGTAGTCCCGGAGAACCCTCCTCAAATAGAGGGGCACTCCATGATCGGCGAGTGCCCCCCCGATGCATCCCCAGGGGAGAGAGTTGAACGCGTTGGCGATATCGAGGCTAACAGCCAACGCCACCCCCCCCCCTGGGATGTGGCCGAGTCCGAGAGGGACCTCACACGATTAATAGCGTCAATCGTGGAGCGTCCCCCCCTGAAACCGAACTGGGACTCGGCCAGATCGGGACCTACCCGGGACAGGTGCCCCGAGAGGCGAGAAGCCAGCACCCTCTCGAAGAGCTTCCCCACCTCATCGAGGAGGCATATAGGCCGGTACGCTGAGGGAGAGTCAGCAGGCTTATTGGCCTTCTTCACCAGGACCATCCTTCCCCTCTTCCAGCGGGACGGGACCCGCCCCAGCCTCAAGCAGCCGTCGAACAGGCGCCTAAGGCGTGGCCCGAGGACGCGCAGGGCAATGACCATGGCTTTGCCCGGGACGCCGTCAGGACCAGGAGCCGTGCTCCGAGCCCCCATCCTCCTGACGGCCCGGGAGAGCTCCTCCTCCGTGACCCCCAATTCGTCGGACCAGGTGTTGAGGTCCGACTCCCCGAGCTCCGGTGGCTGGTCCCCCCCCCCCTCATCCAGGGGGAACAAAGCGTCCACCACAGTATCCAGGAACTCGGGGTCCATGGTCTCCGTCACGGGGGGCGCCCAAGGACGAAGTTTGTCCATCACCATCTTGTAGGGGCGCCCCCAGGGGTCACGATTCAACAGCTCGAGGAGCTCTGTCCATGCTCCCACTTTTGCCCTCCCGATGACCAGCCGGAGGGCTACCACTTGCTCCCGGTAACCCTCGTACAGCTCTTGCTCCCTCGCCGGGTCGCGACGTCGTCGTCGACGGGCTCGCTGAAATAGCCGACGGGCACGGACGCAAGCGTAACGCATCCGCGCAATTTCCGCCGACCACCAGTACGAGGCCCGCCGATCCGGGGCACGGGACCAGGGCATGGCAACATTGCACACCGCAACCATGTCACCCTGGAACAGCCCCGCTTCCTCCTCGACGTCCACGACCGGCCCAGCCGAGAGTCCGGGCCAGGCCACGGCGAGGGAGGCGGCCATCAGCGCGTCCTTATCTAAGCGCTTGAGCGCCCACCTCCTCTTTAACGGGGAAGTTTCAGGGAGCCCATCCCCCCTCCCACGTCCCACCCTCCCGGACGGACCCCAGCTCCGGGTGGTGCGCACCTCCATACGGATATAGAGGTGGTCACTAAGAGTTTCCACCTCTTGCACCACCCTCCAGCCCCTTACACGACCCACCACCGAGGAGGAGGTCCAAGTCAAATCAACGATAGACTCCCCCTGGTAGCGGACGCAGGTGCTGGTAGACCCCCGGTTAAGTAACCGGAGGTCCGAGCCGGCCGCCCAATCCAGCACCGCCTCGCCTCTGAGGTCCGTCCCAGGGGAACCCCAAGCCATAGACTTGGAGTTGAAGTCCCCCAGGACCAACACCGGACGGGGCGACACCGCGAGATGCAACCCGCGACCCCGTCCAGAAAGTCCTCGAATGACCCCAGACGCCAGCGAGGCGGTGCGTAGACCCCGATCACTGCAAGCTCCCCCCACTGAACCGCAACGTAGCCCTCACCGCTCTCAAACAGGGAGAACGGCAAGGGCATCGAGGCCCCACCAAGGATGATCGCTACCGAGCCCCCCGGATCTCCCACCCAGTTCGGGTGGGCCGGGATCCTGTATGGCTCGGCAGCGACCGCCAACCCCACACCCCACCCAGCCATGGACTGGACAAGCAAGTCCTGAGCCCTGGCCGAGTGGTTGAGGTTAGCCTGGAGCAGCAGGGCCATAGCCCCTCCAGTACTCCAAATCCATGGCCCCTTCCTCCACGGGCCTCGTCTCCCCAACCACGGGGGTATCGCCAGCCTCGGCATCCATTGCCGAGGGGCCGGTGACAGCCGGAGCAGCCACATCCACATCCGCCGTCTTGGTCGGTTGCACTAGATTCCTTGCAGCCGGCTTGGGGGGCAGCGGCGCCCGTTGAACCTCCTTGGCCCCCTGTTTCCTTTTTCCCATGGGGGGCAGACACCCCCTGGATCCCATCCGGTGACCAGAGGGCTTCCCCAAGTCCGCGCACAGGGGACATCGGGGGGCGCTCCGGCACTCCGCAACATGATGGTCTTCGGCGCCGCAATTGTGGCACCGCCCGCTGCGGTCCACAGTGCTGGTGCACCGCTGCCTCACGTGACCAGTCTCGAAGCAGCGGTAACACTGCAGCGGACGGTCCGCCACAGCCTCCACTCGGACGGTGACGAATCCCACCCGGATCTTCTTGGCCGCAACCACTTTTCTTGCAGCCAGCAACGGACACCTAATCCAGAGGGTGCCGAGCCCCAGCGGGGACGACCTGATGTCACCAGACCGCACCTCCGCTGGCGAGCACCCCCCAGCTGCTGCTATGGCCGCAACCACCTCCGAGGTGCTGGTGGCCGGTATCAGGTCCCGGACTCGCAGCTCGGCCATCTTGGCCGGGCGAGCCACGGTGACACCGTCCTCACCACCCAGCACCTCCCGCATCTTGGCCGCAAGGACATCCGCTTTTGCTGCCCCCTCCGGGCCCGGGATCTCCAGGAGAAGACCCCCCGTCACGGCTCTTTTGGGCCGAATCTCCGTAATACTGAGCTCCGCCAGGTCAATTCGGCTAGCGGAGCTCATGGCCTCGGCGTAGGTGATCTTCGCCCCATCCTTAATGGTGAGGGCGACAGCCGCCGTGCGCGGGGGCCTCCGATGAGGGTTCTTGGGGGCAGTCCTAGCTCCGCCCTCCTTCTTCTTCTGCTGCTGCTGCTGAGGCTGCGGTTGCGTCTTCTTCTTGTTGGTGTTGTTATTGCCAACCTTCGCCTTCAGCGGCCGCTGCTCCTTCTGCGGCCTCGCCGGCAGCACTCTGACGGCAGCGGGAGGGGCAGGGCGACCCCGGGCACGGGACGCCCCCTCCGCCTTCCTATTATTCCTCCCCACCACCTTGGCCCATGTGGTGGAGCTCTTCTGTCCAGAGGGAAGAGGAGGGGCGGGAGCAGAAGCCGCAGCTATTGGATTCCCGGAGCGGCAGGCCGCCAGCACCTGAGCCTGGATTTTACGGATCCTCAGCTCGCCGGGCGTCTCGACGCCCGAAGTCCCGCGCTGGGGAGCCGGCCTCCTGGCCCCCTCGGTAAGGAGCTCCCTCCTCATGGATCCAATTCTGTCCTCCACCCTCGACATGAAGGCCTCAAGGAGCGTCTCCTGACGCTCCTCGCTGAGAGGTCCCGACTTCTCCTTGGAGGAGGAGGGGGACATGCGGGCCTTGACCCCGCCACCGCTGGTCTCCACGGCCCTAGCCCCGGGTCTTGGAGGGGCAGGGACCGCCCTGGCCGCCGTCAGTGCCATCTTCAGGTCCGCGACCTCACCGCGGAGCCGGAGGTTTTCCTCCTCGATGTGGCGGGCACAGTCCTTCGCCGACCGCTTGGCCAGCTCAGAGACTGCAACCCGCACCAAGAGGGCCACCTTGTTAAGGTCCCTCACGTAAGTGCCCTTGAGGTTCGTGCTCCTTTCCGCAACCCTACGTACCACCTCCATCTGGGCCAAGATGTGAGCGCCCAGATTGGCTGTGGGCTGGGGCCTCATCTCTTCAGCCAGCTCACCCTCTGATGGTAGTCCCCTCACACGCACAGCGGGCGGGGACTCATCCCCGGAACTCCCGATGCGCCTCCTTCCTTTGGTAGATGTCTTCCGATCCGACCCGGAAGAGCGAACCCTCTTCTTGCCCTGGACAGCAGCAGCAACAAGCATGTTGTCGTCGGACTCCGAGTCGCTTATGAGAGCAGGCGACACAGGGTCCGCCACGGTCAAGCTGCTTTTCCGGGCAGAGCCCTTAGCAGTCCCAGGAACAGGTTCCTTCCTCAGCACGCTGCTCCCCGATGTATTTGGGGCAGTCGTTGTCTCCGCACGCTCCGAAGAGCCCGCCACTGAAGTGGCCTCCCGTCCATCTTTGTTGTTTTTGTATGTAAAAGATTCCATATTGGTCCCACGCGTAGGTCGGAAGGGGTGGTCCACCGGGGCAGAGCCGCCTTACCCCGGTAAGGCTAGTTACAACTGGGTGTCGCCTGGTTCCCGGAGGTTGGCCGCAAACGACTGGTGCACCCACCAGCCACGCCCCAGTGCCATCGACTGGGACGCCCCTCTTCACCGCGCACCACTGCTTGGGGATAGGGATTTTTTATAGAGGTTGTCATCCTCGCGGTACAGCCAATTAAGGCAAGACCCCCGTTCCAGCGAAACATGACCACTGGTTTACGGTATCGCGAGCCGCTACTTGGTTTTCACCGCTCGGCCCAAGCCCGTCCGGCATGGTAGTACCTGCCGGGAATGCATCTCCCGCCGGCATGGTCTTGGGCCTCATTGCAGCTACTTAAGCCCCTGCACCACGTCAAGGTGGCGGCTCCTAGCAGGGGAACCTAACCTAACCTAACCTAACCTAACCTAACCTAACCTTTTTTTTTTAGCCCTCCATCCATCCCTCTCATTCCTCCCCGCCCCGCTTTCGCATACAGGGAGGAATGCCCGGTACACAGACCCCGGGACGAGCAACAAACTTTTGCGCAGAAGGCGCCCTCAACAAACCGGGAAAAACCCGCTACTAGACTATAAATATTTTATTAACTAGCTATCCGGGAAGATGCCTACGTCGTCAATACATTTGTAGTAAAATGTACAAACACACAACGTATAGTAACAATCACAGCACATAAGAAAAATATATAAATACAATATAATATAAAATATTGCATTGTTATATATCACTAAATACCCGGCGGTATGTCAATAAAAAATAAAATAATAATAATAACAATAAATAGTCATAATGATAATAATAAGCATGTTAGAATATGTAAATTCAGAATAATAAATAGTTAAAATATGTAAAAGGTTAAGGTATAGATATAGGTTGGTCATAAATAAATAAATAAATAAGAACAGTCAATAGTAAAATTACGCTATATCCTGGTTGACACCGTGTCATTTCAAAATCGAATAAAATCCATAAAGTTTAAGGATTAAAAGATCATGCGGCGTCGGTATTGTAAAACCATTTTCTGCATCGCCCGTGTATATACCAGTAGTTGGTTTACGATTTGGCTAGTTATCTACTACCTCGCATTGAGGATAGGATCCCTAGCCCACATTCTGGGGTGGTTTTCCTTCTAGCTCTTCTCCCTCAAGGGGGGAGGTGCCCCCCCTCGTAGGCGTTCCTCTTTCTGTATTTCATTTTCCCTTCGGATTCTACTGTCCATAGTAATCCGAGCGAAGTTTTTCAGGGCATTCCACGTATCGGCATTTTTAGTCGCTCTCCTGACCAGCTCCTGGGCTGAATCCCAGGTCCCCAGGGACTCCTCAATTGTCGTCCTTTCGCTGTTCCATCTCGGACAGTTCAGTAGAAGATGTTCCGCATTATCCTCGGGGAATCCGCAATCCCAGCAGGCAGAATCCTCTGATTTGCCTATGCGCACTCTGTAGGTATTGAATACCCCATGTCCTGTTAGGAGCTGCGCCAGATGGTAATCGGAGTTTCCTTTCCCATATCCCTTCAGCCATTCTCTGACGTCAGGGATGATTTTCCTCGTCCAATTCGTTTCATTAAAATTTGCCCATTCCTTTTGCCAGAGGTTGTAGATATCTTCCCTGAACCTTTCTCTCTCCTTAGAACTATTATTTCCATTGGCTACCATAGGGTCATCACCCCTAGCTCTCCTCACCGCTAGGTAGTATCTCACTCTCTCTTTAACCCTCAGGTGTACGGGAAGCACACCTGCCAGAACACATGCCGCTTCATAGGCCGTCGTCCGGTAGCAGCAAGCCACTCGTAGCACTGGGATCTTGTGTGCCCTTCTTAGGGTCGCCCTAATCGAGGCCACCTCGAGGACCGGGGGGCCCCATACCGGTGCCCCGTACAGCGCCACCGACCTCCACACCGCCTCGTACAGCTTTCTGCACTTTTGGCCAGGTCCCCCATGATTTGGGAGGAGTGGGATAAGGGCCGACATAAATCGGGTGGCCTTACCCACTACCTTATTCACATGGGGGGCGAACGTCCTCCTTGTGTCGACTGTTACTCCCAAGTACTTGATATCCGAGGTTGCCGTGATATTCCTGTCCCCTACCGTAAAGGCGGGGTGGCTCGGGATCCATTTGCGCGTGAGGAGAATAGCATTGGTTTTCTCAGGGCACAGCTGTAGACCTTTGTCTATAAACCAATTATGAATTAGCGGGTGGATTTGCTTGATGTTATTGCTCAGTCTGTCGAAATCCCGTCCGATCGTAATGACCAGAAAGTCGTCAGCAAATGCAATCAGCGTGGAGCTGTACCCGCTAATTTGCAGAACACCATCATACACGATGTTCCATAACAGGGGCCCTAATACGGACCCCTGGGGGACGCCAGCATATACGGGTATTGCTTCGTCTTCGTTTTCGTATGATACGACGACCGATCTCTCGCTCAGGTAGTTCCCGAGTACCTTATACATGTAAGAGGGCATGTCTCTCCTCCTGCACTCCTCGAGTACCTCGCCCCAAGGGAGGGTGTTAAAGGCGTTCTTTACATCGAAGGACAGAGCTGCGCATACCAGGTTTCGCCTTCTGGCATCTTCAACCACCTCGTTAAGTTTGAAGAGGGCATCCAGCGTCGATTTGCCCTTCCGGAACCCAAATTGCCTTGGGTGGAGTCCTGCGGGTCCTAGGAATTTCTCTATCCTCGCCTTGATTACATATTCCCAGAGTTTAGACAGTGCAGGGAGTATGCTAATCGGTCTAAAGTCTCCCGGGGACGTGCCAGCCTTATTGGGTTTTCTAAAGCAGACTAGCCTCGCCGCTTTCCAATCCGCTGGGATTCCGGTTTTAAGTGTCGCAGAGAGCACTTTGGCTAGATCTTCGGGTTTGTTTACCGCGAGCGTCTTAATGATGTCTGCCGGTACCTTGTCGAGTCCAGGAGCCTTCTTGACCCTCAGCCTACTGGCCGCGGCCAGAACCTCGATTGAAGATACCGCCGGGCTGTCCCCATCTTCGTGGACGGATGCTCTCTTATCTCCTTCTTCGTCTGGCCGCGGGGATGGCGGGGGAGGCGGCGTAACCACAAAGAGTGTATTAACTATTTTAAGCATCATCTCGTCAGGGATCGGTGTACAATTTGCACCCTTCACCCTCCGCATGACAACTGTATATGGTCGTCCCCATGGATTTCTATCCAAGGTCTCACAGAATTCCTTCCATTTCTTCTCTTTGCTTTCCTTGATAGTATTTCTTAGTGCCTTTCTGGCTGCTTTAAACTCCTGAACGAGCTCGGCCTTATTTTCAGAGTTTTTTCTAGTGGCCCGTTGGGCCTTTCTCCTGCTCTTGTTTGCGATCTTCCTGAGATTTGCAATTTCAGCCGTCCACCAATAGCAGGGGTTTCCTCTGCAGGTATTCGGGGTTTTCCGTAGCACCGCTTCACATACCGCTTTGACCAGTAGTGTGAAGTCCCCGGGCAGGACGTGCTCTTCGGCGTGTCCCAAATTTCGTCTATCCCACTCCTCCATATACGCCTGTAAGATACGATCTTGGTCCATACCCTGTATCACGTACCTCCATCGTTTGTCGTTTTCAACAACTTTGCCCCTTGGCTCGAATTCATGCAGTAGGTAGTGATGATCTGAGGCCGTATAGTCTGCCAGAACTCTACTGAAGCTTACTCTTCCGTGGGCCTCGGCGTTGGTCAGGATACAATCAATTTTGGATTTCCTCCCGTTTCGTTCATAAGTTGGCCCTCCCACAGGGTTAATCGGCGCCAATCCCTTCTCTATTGCCAGATCCATAAGCACCGCGCCGCGACAATCTAGTTCCTTACTACCCCAGGCGGGGGATTTAGCGTTGAAATCCCCTGCCACGGCCACATATTCCGTTTTGCCAATCTCCTCGACCCCCCCTGCCAGTCCGTTTATAAACTTGATGTATGTGTTACGAGCCGAGGGCTAAGGGGCACGGCTGCGGAGCCGAGGATCGGTTGTTTAAGAGTTTTGTTAGTTAAACGGTCGAGCCGTTTGATGGGAAATGTGTGGATGTGCCAATGCTTATTTCATCAATGGGTGCCACTGGAAGGTCAAGGTTTTTGTGGATGTGCCAAAGCTTATTTCATCTCTGGGTGCCACTGGAGGGTTAGAGTTTGTGGATGTGCCAATGCTTATTTCATCAATGGGTGCCACTGGAAGGTTGTTGTGGATGTGCCAAAGCTTATTTCATCTCTGGGTGCCACTGGAAGGTTTTTGTGGATGTGCCAGTGCTTATTTCATCACTGGGTGCCACTGGAATGTTAGTAATTATTGCCTCGTAACTATCGATACACCTTGAGCGGTTAAGATATATCTATTCGGTGGATTGATACTACTGCTTATGATTGGTACAGGAAACAGAATGAATTAAATACGTCTATAATCAAATAATAAAATGTCTATATTCTTTATCTAACCATGAATTACAGTACGTAGATATCGTGGAGTTAAAACCCACGATTACAGTCTTTAACGTTTATAAATACGAATGCTTGAAAGGGAATGCGACCCGATCTTGCTGTCTTTCGACGAATGCGAACTTTGAAATAAATATCGGATAACTGATCGAAAGGGAACTTAACCCGATCTCACTGAGCTTTAGACGAACTTTTGACGATCAATTACAGCGTAAACGCGTAGCTTGACTATTCAGAACTAAGCCGTTAATAAATAAAAGTTGCTCGAAGGGGACTTGAACCCGATCTCGCTGGCATCAGTATGGCTATCTGGCACCGACATGGTACGCAGCTAGTAAGGTCCATACTGATCCTTTAATAAATAGAAGTTGATCGAAAGGGAATGGAACCCGATCTCACTGGCATCAGTATGACTATCTGGCACCGACATGGTACACAGCTAGTAGGTCCATACTGAGCCTTTAATAAATAGAAGTTGATCGAAAGGGAATGGAACCCGATCTCACTGGCATCAGTATGACTATCTGGCACCGACATGGTACACAGCTAGTAGGTCCATACTGAGCCACGAGAGTAGATTTCATGCCCTTTTTATATCCGAAATGCGGACCAAAAATATGGTGGGGGTACAGAATCTTCCAAGGGAGTCCAAAAGATCGCCCTGAAGCGTTGCGTCATCGCGCCATCGCGGAAGGGGCAGACTTGACTGCATGCACTCTCAATTCCCAAATAAGGGCATAATAGAGGAAACGCAGGAAACAATACTTCCTACGTAACATATGTCTCTTGGGTGACATTAGGGGAACAGTAGCAGCTACCTATTGTCCAGTCGGCCGCCCGAAGGAGGACAAAGCCATCACCTGTTATGACCTCCTCGTGGCATTTGAGAGCACTCCCAGGGGGAGTAAAGATGGCCGCATCGCCCTTGGTATCAGAGAGCCATCCTTCCAACATTTTATAGGGCTCAGAGATGCACAGGGCATCAGCCCGATATTGCTCGGCTGACTTAATTAGCAGCTCCTGGGCTAATCTGCATCTATTTAGGTTTATTTGCAGTATTCTTAATTTACGTACCGATTTATTAGCCATTTTTAGCGCTAAATGTTTTGTCTCTATACGTCGGGCAGTTTAGTGCCCCCGCTACATGACGTGTGTTTATCCCTTCCCGACCAACTTTGGTGCACAGCACGCATCGTGGCGTTTTGTCGCACGTCTCAATCTTATGTCCTTCTGTTCCGCATTTGCGGCAGAGGGATTTATCCTTCTCAACATTGGGGCATTCCGCCCCAAAGTGCCCAGTTTGATGGCACCTATAGCACCTGACCAGGTCAGGGAGAATCCTGGCCCTGCATATAACCATGCCTATTTTTATTTTGCCAGAGCGGAGTTCCCCGTTCACCTTCTTAGAGGGAACCCTCACTATCCCCACCTGGGTTCCGTCCCTCATTTGCCTCAGGGATTGTACCGAGACCTCCGCTGGGTCTATCTTCCCCGCCTCCGCCATATCCACTGCCACCTCCTCCTTGGAAATAATTGGGTCCAGGCCCCTTAGCTGGAATGTGGTCATCTCTTGGAGCGCCCTTATGTGGGCGCCATCGCCAAGTCTTTTGCGTATTATTCCGCTTACTTCATCCACCCTGGACTCCTGGCCTACTTCTATCAGCAGATGTCCCATTTTTGTTTTGCGGACGCCCTTCACCCCCTTACTGAGGATTTTGAGATCTCCTGCATGTTAAGAATTTGTTGATATATTGAAGGTGGAAGAGGTAAGAGAGGCGTAAGATAGGTAGTTCTTTCCCGGTCAATTCTGGGGTAAAGACTGAGTGGTCAATCACAGTTCATTTACCAAAAGGCAGAACCTTCCCCACTCCGTGGCCAGATCCTCCAGGAAGAGTTTCCCTATTCCTTGGAAATACGGCTACAAGCCGATTGCCACATGTATTCTTTACTCGAAACTAATAAACAATCCCTCGACACCAGATAGTTGGAAGACCCAATGCGGTCGCCAGCCATCGTCGGTCAACGGGATGTTCAGTCTCATTCATTCACTTTCAAAACATCCCTAATAAACAGTCAATCCTTGGACATTCGATAGTTGAATAGCGTCGGGCCACCAGCCATCGTCTGCCGTCCAGATGGCCCATTTGCAAAACACTCTCCAAACGCACCCAGGTTAGGTCCCTATCATAAATCGGTCCCTTTCCTTTCATTCAAAATGCGCTGTCGCTAACACGGCCAGACTGACCTGCTTCGCGTTCTCGAGAAGCTTGCACAACCAATGCACTTCATTCCAGTCAAACTATTTACATTTTACCATTCTCACCCAAGTACCATTTTCAATCTTCCATGAATTCACATCCATTATTCTCAAGTCACACGACTCAATCATACAGTCGTATTTCAACGAATCACGCACAAGATGATCGTTCTCCCGACTCCATACACACTCGTTGTATTACAAAATGCAACCAGCATCTTTCATTGAGAACGTAACAGGCGCAACCCTGTGATACAAACACTACGTTGCCGTTACTCTCAACCGTTCATCAACCATGCTCTCAAACATGCAACAATCTCAGACGAAGCTCGTCTCACAATTAAACATCTGTGACACTACAAAGTGACACGCAACAATGGACAGTACCACCCACAGGTGTACTCCAAACACAGATAGCATTACAAAATACTACTGCAACGGCATAATATGCCCAAATATCGTTCAATCACAATGAACCATATTCAACACAGATAGTATTACAAAATACTACTGCAAAAATACAGGGGTACAAAGTACTCCAAACACAGATAGCATTACAAAATACTACTGCAACAGCATAATATGCTCAAATATCGTTCAATCACAATGAACCATATTCAACACAGATAGTATTACAAAATACTACTGCAACAGAACAGGGGCACACAAGTACTCCAAACACAGATAGCATTACAAAATACTACTGCAACGGCATAATATGCCCAAATATTGTTCAATCACCATGAACAATATTCAACACAGATAGTATTACAAAATACTACTGCAACAGAACGATGTCCTCAAGTATTGTCCAATCACAATGAACAATACTCACCAGCGTCCTGCCAAAAACTAAGCGCTGAACATAAACGACAAATTAAACAATTTTCAAGCCACATAATCACAATATATTTGGCTTAATATCAAAGCAACAAAGAACAATACACGCAAACTTGCGAACAATACAATATTTTAATTCTCCGAACACGCTAACACGGTTCATTCCGGATTTCCATCATCTTCGCTTTCTGACAGATCACCTGGCAGTTCACCGTCCCAACGGCGCAAACGATCCTTAGGTGCCACTTGAGGTCTACCAGATTTTCCTACAATTTCGTAACGGTCATTCATTAAAACTTCGACAATGACAAACGGAGCTTCGTATTTTTTCTCTAGTTTGGCGTTACGTGTAGCGGCTGGTTTGATAAAAACTGTATCACCTTGTTCGAACTCAACATTTGTCCGTCGCTTTTTATTAAATCTACTATCCTGTTTCTCCGCGTTTTCTAACAGACGTTTAAACGCGACTTCCCTGTCCTGAATCAAATTGACGTCCTCACTTAAACTTGGCAAATCTGCCTCCACGTGTACTGCGTTACCTGCACTACGTTCAATACCGAACAATAATCGATGCGGTGAGAAACCCGTACTACTTTGTACTGTGGTATTCAACGACTCTTGAACTTTGCTTATTTTGCTCGGCCATTCTGAAATTTTTGATAATTCCGCGGTTAATAGATTGGTGACTGTAGCTACATATCTTTCGGCTTCACCATTAGCTCTTGGGGCACCGATAGCAATTAAATGTAATTGAACATTCTGCTTTTCGAAAAACGATTGTAACGATTTATATGTGAAATTTGTACCGCGATCTAATACAACAACCCGTGGCCTCCCGAAAAGTGTCAATCTTTCTCTGAAAACTTGTAACGTCTCCCCACCGGACAAAGATTTTAATGGTATCAGCTGCAGGTATTTCGTGAATGCATCTACTATTATTAGAATATGTTGATAACCATCCTTGGACCGAGGAAAAGGGCCCACGCAATCACAATGGATGGTATCGAAAGGAATCGGTGTCTTTTTAATAGAATATAATAATCCCTGCTTCGGCCCAGCTTGACGTTTAGACACGGTGCAGGTAAGGCAATGCCCTACGTATTTCTTCACAAAAGGTCGCATCTGCGGAAACCAAAATTTACGAGCAATACATTCGTAGACCTTTTCACTGCCAACATGTGAATTCTCGTCGTGATATAGTCTTAACAAACCAAACCGACTGCCTTTGGGTACATAAAACCTGTAAAGAATTCTTTGCTTATCGCTACACAATTTGCGACACAACAGATCATTAACTATTTCATAATCGCTTATTATCGCGTCCTGAGCTTTTACCCTATCAATTAAGTCTGCGGTATCCTTATCGTTTCTTTGCGCGACTTGTAACCAGGATTCGACCGATATTAAATTTGCATTACAAGCATCTGTAGAACCTATATTATTAGACGTATCCATCGGCGGGTTTCTACTAAGAAAATCTACATGTTCTATACATTTCCCCTTACGGTATTCTATATCAAAATTAAAATCCTGTAAATACACCCACCAACGAGCGACGCGAGGTAACAAGTGCTTCTTGTTTTTGGTAGCTTTTATTGCATTACAATCCGTTACAATTTTGAATTGAATGCCTAACAAGTAAACCCGGAAATATTTTAATGCGTTTACAATCGCGAGGGTCTCGAGCTCATAAGAGTGATATCGCGATTCCTCGGCTGTGGTCCTCCGACCGAAGTAAGACACGACTCGCAGATTACCATCTATCTTTTGAAACAGAATAGCCCCATATCCAATGGCACTTGCATCTGTATGCAATTCTGTCTCCCGAGACGGATCGAAAATTACGAGGAGCGGTCTCGATACCAAACAACTAATTATATATTTCCGCGCCTCATTCTGTTCTTCGCCCCACAGCCATGGTTCGTTTGCTTTAGTTAATTTAGTAATGCATGCAGCGCGCGCAGCGAACTCGGGAACAAATTTCCGAAAATAACTGGCGAGACCCATGAATTGACGAACCTGTTTTATATTAGTCGGTATAACTGTCTCTACCAATGCCTTTATTTTTTTCGGACTCGGTCGTATACCGTCTGCCGATACCTCCCGGCCCAAATATTCCACGGTACTTTGGAAAAATTTACATTTCCTGACATTAACGGAAAAACCCGCTATCTCTAAAGCATGTAACACGCGATCCAGAGCCTCTAACCCCTCCTCTACAGTTCGAGAGGGTATTAAAATATCGTCCAGGTATACGACCGCTATACTGAAACGCAAATTTCCTAAGGCAGTGTTTATTGCTCTTTGAAAAACGGCCGGAGCGTTTGCTAAACCAAATGGCATACGAAGATACTCATAGTGACCGTCCGGTGTAACAAAAGCAGTCTTCTCAATTGATTCCGCAGCTATCGGAATTTGATGAAACCCCGATGCCATATCAAGGATAGTGAAATATTTCCCTTTGCCTAACCGGTCTAATTGATCATCGATCAAAGGCAAAGGATAACTGTCCCTTACGGTGATTTTATTTACTGCCCGGTAGTCTACGCACAGTCTATCATCGCCATTTGCTTTAGCAACTAAAATAATTGGACTTGAGAATGGCGAAACACTATCGCGTATAATTCCATTCTCCAATAAGTCGCAAATTATTGCCCTAACTTTTTCCCTTTGCGAAAAGGATAACCGATATGGTTGGTACCTGACCATCTTATTTTCTTTTAAAACGATGTTCAACTCACCGGTGTTCACGGGTCGGACTTTGTTACCTGCCGTGAACATGTGCTCGTAGCGCCCCAATAACGCCCCCAAGGGTTCGCGGATCTCCGGTGACAGCTCCTCGGCCAGGTTGCAGTGCGGCTCAGCAGGAAGGTTGGATCGCGCCTTCGCAGGTAGACTCGACGATCCCGGTGAAAAATATAACAATTTCTTCTCGCCGTTTACCTTCTTCACGCACAGATTTTCGTAATCCAACACGTCCTCGCCGATGATTACGTCATATGGTAAACTGACGTCCGGCACCACCAAAAAGTCCAAATCAGCAGCGGTATCCTCCGCCTGAATTAAAACGTTAGTACGACCTAGGGCTCTTATGCGCCCACCACCAAGTCCACGCACTGTCGTACTACACGGTTCAACTTTACAACCCGCACGATTCGCGACTTTCTCCCGCACCATCGATTTGTCGGCGCCCGAATCTAATAATGAGTGTACCATTGTGTTTTTGAACAGTATTGGCGTCAAACCTATTTCTTTTATGTTTCCCATATTCGCCCGTAGTTTTT
Source organism: Nomada hirtipes (assembly GCA_951802735.1). Taxonomy (NCBI): domain Eukaryota; kingdom Metazoa; phylum Arthropoda; class Insecta; order Hymenoptera; family Apidae; genus Nomada; species Nomada hirtipes. The sequence goes on along the minus strand of OX637925.1, from coordinate 42,868 downwards.
TCCCGTCGGCGAAAGGTTTCCTCCCAGTTGAATCGTCCCTCTGGACGCGCTGCTTTGCCCAGCATTGAGACTCGTCATGTCCCATCTTGAAACAAAAGCCGCAGGTATTTTGTTTCGATGTCCCCGGCATTATACGCCGATTACCTGGTGAATCCGTCCTGCGCCTTTTTGGGCACTCGGTCTTCAAATGTCCCGCTTCACCACACGCGAAACACTTGCTGCGATTTTCACCATCTCCACGACGACCATCGTTCTTTCGTGTCCTGTCATCCTGCCGACGCGAAGCATGTAGAGGCTTTCTATCGCTTTCGCGGTCACCTTTCCCTAATTTAAATTGGGCAATTCCCGTTTTCAATGCCGCGGTCGTCTGATAATTCGAGTTTACCAGGGATTGCCGCACTGTTGGATCGGTAACGTGTCCTATGACCAGACGAATTAGTTCGTCAGGCTTAAAATCAATACCCGTTTGACTATAATATTTAAGTTTGTTCCGCACATATTCCGAGGAAGATCTCGCGTTATCGCTCGTATATGTTACGGCGCGAACTAATAACTCGCAGAGCTTGTCTCCCGAAACGAACTCCGCACACAAATCTTCCCGGAATTTCTGCCAAGTCCTCGGATGACCATGCCACGACGCGTACCACGTCTTAGCTGCTCCCGCCAATGCGTGAGTCGCCAAATTCAAACGCTGCGTATATGGTAATGACTCCGTAGCCCTTTCCACGATGTCGCACCATTTCTCCGCGTTGTCCCCGAGATCCGTGCCTCCGAATTCCGGTATCGCTTCCGCTACATGTGCCGGTATCGAAGTGGAAGCTCTTGGCTCGCGATTCACCACGGTTTCCATGAACTTCACAAAAAGCGATTCCAATGTCGGTGCACTTTGTTCGCTGGATACACTGGGCTCACTTGACACACTATTATGTTCTTCCATTTTCGAACGTTGATTCTCTAACACAGTAAAAAAAAACTATGCTAGTATCCCACTTCTGATGTTAAGAATTTGTTGATATATTGAAGGTGGAAGAGGTAAGAGAGGCGTAAGATAGGTAGTTCTTTCCCGGTCAATTCTGGGGTAAAGACTGAGTGGTCAATCACAGTTCATTTACCAAAAGGCAGAACCTTCCCCACTCCGTGGCCAGATCCTCCAGGAAGAGTTTCCCTATTCCTTGGAAATACGGCTACAAGCCGATTGCCACATGTATTCTTTACTCGAAACTAATAAACAATCCCTCGACACCAGATAGTTGGAAGACCCAATGCGGTCGCCAGCCATCGTCGGTCAACGGGATGTTCAGTCTCATTCATTCACTTTCAAAACATCCCTAATAAACAGTCAATCCTTGGACATTCGATAGTTGAATAGCGTCGGGCCACCAGCCATCGTCTGCCGTCCAGATGGCCCATTTGCAAAACACTCTCCAAACGCACCCAGGTAAGGTCCCTATCATAAATCGGTCCCTTTCCTTTCATTCAAAATGCGCTGTCGCTAACATGCAATAGCCCTGTATGTATCCAGGTATGTTCCTCCTTGATCTATCCTTATCAGGACTGCCTCGGGCTTAATTCTTTTCCTCTGCCTCTTTTTTCTTTTAGGGATATCCCCCATCGGAGTTCCCTGCCTCATGTCCTTCGCAGAATTAAATCTATTACTCACCCTCGGCTCGTGGTACGTCGGGCCCCCCGGATTTCGGGTTTCTCTATAGTTGTTTTCCTCGCTTTCGTCCTCCGACGGCATTCGACTGGGATACCCTCGCCACTCCCAGTGGGGAATCCTGGCCTTACGCAAGTACTCGATCTCCGCGTTCGTCCTATATAGGTTTCCATAGGGCCTCTCCCTCATGTCACTTACAACCTCGGAGTACAGTGATCGTCGAGGTGTTCGTTCTCTTTGGGGCACGTTGGTGACGTAGTCCCATCTCTCGTCGGGTGTGGGCCGTGTGGGCCGCGTGGGCCGTCTCCGGGTCCGCCTACTATGTGGAAGTAGAGGCGGTCCCGTGTGCTGTTCCTTGGTTTCTAAACAATCGGAGGGAGGCCTTGTCCTAGGGCTCCATATGTCCGTCTCACTCGACTCGTCAGCACCTTCGGTTCTCCCCCTCACGGGTTCGTTAACCCGTCTGGCTGGCTGTGTCGCGTTAACCATTATCCTCGCGTTTGGCCGGCTGCGCTTAGCCATGGCCTGCTCCGGCGGAGTCCTCTCTTTTCTCTTATCTCCGCCGCCCCCCGTTTTCGCCGCTTTTGCCATGGTTCCCCTTCTCGTTAGTAGCGTCCACCCTTCCTGCTCCTCTCCTATCGGCCGGGTTACGCTTTCCTCACGGGTCGCCAGGTCCTCCGTTTGGGTGCCGGTATTTACAGTGTTTGTGTTTCCCGTTTTTTTAACGATACCCGCCTCCTCTGCCGCAGTCCCATCCCGGGGATACCGGTGGGTCTGTTCTAGGCCCTCAGTCAGGCTCTCCAGGTGCCTTATGGGTATAGCACTCTTCTCCTTGAGTAGTCGGCTAACGTTCTTAGTGGTGGTCGCGTAGTCATAAATTGCGTTGACCGCCTGAGTTGCGTCCCGGGCTTGCTTCATCATTCGGCTTAGCATGCCCCGTGGGATCAGCACGCTATCGGCTTGCTTAACTGCAGCCCTCCGCTCCACAGCGTCAACCTTCTCCGCCCGTACAGGCAGTTGGGAGTCGTCTACCTCTAGGGCATCTTCCTCCGCCCGCTTACACAGTTCGTTCTCCCGGCTCGGGGTCAGTCTGGTCGGGCTTCTGCTCAGGCTGGCCCTCGGCTTGAAGGGATTTCCTACTTCCGCTGTCACACCACTCAGTGCTTCTCCCGAAGCACTCTCCTGCGGCTCCAGTACAGTATTCCTTTTTTCCATCGTTTCGGTTCCAATGTCCGTTATCGTTACCAAGTCGTCATCGTTAAAATCCATCCGGTTTATGTTTTCGTTTGGGTTTATATTCATCATATTCATAATCGGCCCCCTTTGGCCGAAGCCTCCGGCGGCCACTGTGTTAAATTGGGGGAACTAAAAGACCACCTAGGCCTCCTCCTTACCTAGGCTAGGGGACTAGGATACTGCGGGGTGGCCCCAGGTGCCCCGCAGGGATCGTTTGCGACCGGGCATATTTAACGTCGCCCCGGCCATTCAGCCCTCAGCACGATGCCTTCCACCTTAGCTTACGACGTGGAACCGCAGCTTAGTTTCGCCGCTCCGTGCAAGCCCGTCCGGCTTGGGTGGCCCTACCAGGAGTTTAAACTCCCGCCGACATGGCCCTGCACATCATCACGGGTACTCAGCCCCTGCACCACGACAAGGTGGCGGCTCCGAGCAGGGGTAACCTAACCTAACCTAACCTAACCTAACCTAACCTAACCTTTTTTTTTTTTTTTTTTTTTGAGGAGGGGAAAATGCGTTACGCATTCCCCTGAGCATTTTGGGATATGCGGGGCTAGCCTTGGTGGTGTTTGGCCTACCCACTAAAAACCCCTCCTCGTTTCCACATAGTTATAGCCCGCCGTGGGGGGGGGGGAAACCCGTCCATTTTTTTCTTCCGTCGGTGACCTCTTGCGAGATTTCTTCGTTGGAAGGGCAGTAAGCTATCCTCGTGTCATATATACAATTTATCGTCCGGTAGGTAAAAAAATATAAATTAAATTAGTAAATTTCATACCTTGCAATCAATTTTAATAAATTAAATTAAGTTTAATCGTTTGAGGGAGCTATAATGGAGGTGCTACCCGCTAGTATTCCTCTCCCAAGCTTGTCCATTCGTCTTTCGTAGGCGATTTTTTCATTCATAATGCTTGTTATAAACTTGACTAGAGTTTGGCGCTTTTTCTCATCTTGTAGAAGTATCATTAAGTTGTTAGGATTTAGTGTCCCAACCTTCTTAGTTACTTCCCTTCTTTCAGGTTCCCAAGCGTTGCAGTTAAACAGTGTGTGTTCCATATCATCGTTACTCCAGTCACAAAACCAGCAGGTAGATGAGGCTGATTTACCTATTCCGTTCTTATAGGCTCCAAAGCAGCCATGTCCTGTGAGAATTTGGGTGAGCTGGTGATTTAGCACTCTTGGTCCCCAACTTATCCATCCTCTAATGTCACTAATAAGTTTATATGTTTTCCGGCCATATCTACATGAGTCCCACTGTGATTGCCACAGAGTCATTGTTATATCCCTCTGTTCCCTCTGGATTTTAAGCTTGTTATTTCCATCATTTGACAGAGCAACTTCCGCTTTTAACCTTCTATATATTCTTGCTCTTTCCTCGATTAAGAGTTCCCATGGGGGAAAGCCTGATAGGACACAGAGGGCATCAGTCGACGTGGTACGATACGCCCTAGTCACTCTACATAGTATGGTGCGCTGAACCGTCCGCAGTTTGGCGATGTTTGTTTTATACTGCGCGGCTGTGTGCCAAATAGGGGCACCATAAAGGACGATTGCTTCGATTGTCCTATAGTATAGAGTCCGGCTATATACACCACCTCCCCCTTGATTAGGCATGATTCTTGCGAGACCCCCAGCACTTTTAAGTGCCCGTTCAATCATGCTCCTAACGTGGGCCCTAAACACGTTGCTCCCATCAAAAAGGACTCCGAGGTATTTCACCGCCTCAGAGGCTACGAGGGATTTGTTTAGTACCGGAATTGTCAGTAGTCCACGTACCTTTCTGCTTGTAAGCAAAACTACTTCAGTTTTCTCCTCGGCCAACGAGAGTCCCTCTTTCTGGTACCATTCGCTGATTTTCGCCATGGTAGTTGTCAGGTCCTCAGTCAAAGTTTGCAACGAGTGGCTTGTCAGTACTAAAGATACGTCATCGGCGTAACCGACAATATCGACGTTCTTGGGGAGCATCGTATTTAATAGCTCATCGTAGACACTGTTCCAGAGGGTGGGTCCAAGGACAGAGCCCTGGGGGACCCCTCCGAATACTGACCATTCATTATAATCTCCAGTCAGTGTATAACAGATCTTTCTTTCATTTAGGTAATTAGCTATCACATCTCTGAGTGTGTGATTTATACGTCTCGCATTTATACATCTATTAACACTGCTCCATCTCAAGGTGTTGAACGCGTTTCTAACGTCCAGTGTGACTAACAGGCAAAACTTTCCGGCCTTCCTCGCTTTCCTCCAAGCCGTCATTACATTTTCCATGGCATCCACCGTGCTTTTCTTTCTGCAGAAACCATATTGGTTATCGGCATGTTTAATTTTTTTCATAAGTTTTTCTTTTATGATGTGTTCGTAGACTTTTGCCCAGTTCGAGAGAACGCATAATGGACGCCAGTGGGACGGCGTGGAGCATGCGGTGGGCTTCTTCGGAATGAGCACTAGACGTCCACTTTTCCACTGCTCAGGGAATATACCATTTTTGTAGCATCCATTTAACAACCAGGTCATATGTTCCAAATATTGAGTGCTTATCCACTTTAAAACCCCCATTGTGATGCCATCAGGCCCAGTCGACTTCTTTCTTATTCTTTTAACTGCGGCGATGACTTCTAGGTTGTTTATTTCATTATCGCCTTCTATCAGGAAGTCCCTCCAAGGGTCGAGAATCCTGTTTGGCTGTTGGTTATCCTCGGTGATAAATAGCCCCTTAACAATTTCATCAACTTGCTCCATATTGAGGACTGTTGGGGGGGGGGCAGCCTTTGATAGTTTTGATAATGAATTTGTACGGTCTGCCCCAGATATCCGCGTCTATCTGGTCGATGAATGTTTTCCAGCCTTCAATTTTGGACTTCTTTATCGCCTTATTTAGGGCTCTCTTTGAGTCTTTATACGCGGTTCTCAAGTTATCCGTGAGCAGCACATCACCCCTTTTATAGGACCGTTGGACCAGTCTCCTGCATCTTATGCATTTCTTTCGCAGTAACGATATTTCTTCGTTCCACCACCATGCCTCCTTTTTCCCGTTTAGATTCTTGTTTTTAACAAGGCAGCACGCTTCTACGAGTTCGTTTAGGCCTGTTATATATTTCTTGACGTCCCCCGCCAGGGCCGGCTGGGACACGTCCAGGTCTCGCGTCCAGATACGGTATTCATCCTTGAAAATTTTCATATTTACTTTCATCCTCTTGAGTCGGTTTGTGCCCTGTTGTCCAATATTTGTTGTACCCGCCGGACTGAACTTATGTAGCAAGTAGCAATGGTCTGATGCTGTGTAATTTCCAAGGATCTCGGACGATTTCAATGCACTGAGTGCTGCCTGGTTACACAGAATAATATCTATTAATGAGTGTCCTCCGTTTCTATGAAAAGTCGCATTTCCCTCACTTCTTACTGGGGTTAAGTTGTTTCTCACTGCCCAGCACATTAAACTAGTGCCCCTTTTGTCGGAGGTAAGGGAGCCCCAGACCGGGGATTTTGCGTTAAAATCGCCCCCCATAATGATATCAAAATGCATATTTTGTGTAACAATCTCTTCAATCTCATCGAGTGCTCTAGCGTATTCGTGGTAAGTCATGCTAGGGGCAAAGTAACAACTTATGAAGAGGGAGCCACCAAGCAGGACAGCAACGTATCCATGTCCATTTCCCACCTGTCGTATCGAAGGTGCTTTTTCAAGAGCGTGGGGAGTAACCCAGACCGCAGCGCAGTTTGCTGTATCGGCGTGCCAATAGGGCTTGTTTACGTATGGCTCGCTAATAAGTACTACATCTGCGTCAAGCTCCAATGAGGTTTGTTCCAAAAGGTCGTGTGCGGCCCGGCACCTATTCATGTTCAGTTGGAGCACTGTTATCTCCATTTTTTCGCCGTCTGTGACACCTTGGCTATAGCCTCTCGATACTCAGGGCATCTAGTAGAGCCTGCAATATGCGCGATAAGGTTACCCTTCTTACCCTTATGCTCACACAATGTGCACCTGGGAGTGGCTGAGCATTCCCTATGCTTATGTCCTTCCGTTCCACATCGACGACATTTTCCTCTGTTGACACCCATAGGGCACCTTCCTGCCATATGCCCAAATCCATGGCAGTTGAAACAGCGTATCAGTTTCGGCAAGATCCTCATCCTGCACGATGTCCATCCGATTTTGATTCGAGGGGAATCTTCCATATTTTTCGCCAATTGAAGAGGGATTTCAATTATAGCCAATTTCATTCCCATATCTGTTACCCTTAGTGACCGGATATTCACCTCTGCACCATCAGTTTTCAGGAGGTCATTGATCGCTCCGAGTACTTCGGCATCTTCCACCGTTGGATCAATGTCTCTGATTTCCACATCACATGTCGGGCGTAGTCTTTTAATTTCAATCCCTTCCCCCATTTTGCCATTTATACTTGTAAGTAATTTTTTGGCATTTCCTTCGGGGGTGAATTCGATCAGCAGATGACCATTTTGTGCCCTTCTCATTTTTGTTATTCCGTGGGTGATGTCACCGGCATTCGCCTTCATCCTCTTGACTACTTCGGCAAAGGTTATTCCTGTATCCATTTTGATGGATAGAGCTTCGCCTCTCTGCCGGGCCATTCTTTTTACTCTAACCGTAGGGGTCACTAAGGGTTTCTCCTTCCTTTTCCGAGTCTCATTTATGGGCAGTGCTTCAATTTCCACCTCTTTCATCCCCGGCGTCTCATTCAAGCGCGTTTTATGCCTTCCTTTTTTCTTCCTCTCCTTCATTTGCCATATTTCATTTTCTTCGCTCTCCGTTTCAGCGATTTCCTTTTCATCAGAGTCAACTTGCGGGGAGTCTTCACTCCAAGTCTGTTGGGTGTCATTCTCCAGCCTATGCCTCGTTGCCTCCGCTCCCAAATCCTTCCTCCTCCTTTGGATCTTCTCCTTCCTTTGCTCTACAGGTGATATTTCCTTCCTCTTTCCGGGGCGATTTTCGACCTCTATCGCCCCGGTGTACCTACTAGGTGCGGTGGGTCTCACGCTCAGGTTACGTAGGCGCTCTGTTGGAAATGGGTTTATTAAATAACTCTTTCTCGTTTGGTGATTTTAGCATATACTTTATTAACCACGCACTGAGAGTGACTTCCTTGCTATTGCAATGGTCTGAAGGAACTAAACAGCATCCAAATTAACGGACAGACCCGATGCCCTAAAGCATCGACGACTACTCTCGGTTGTGTGCGGGGCCCTATCGCCTCTTATATAAACAATAGATAAAACCTTATAGCCAGAGATGTGAAGCGACTGTATAGGGTATCCCCCTTGCACACGACTATGAAAGATTAATTTTTGTATCGATTTTCAATAAGAAAATCTAACACGCCCCCTCAAAAATTAATCGGTATATTATAAACGTATAACCCATTCATACTTAGAAAAGAATACCACTCTCAATGCGTCTTCTGGGATTACATGTGGTCCAACATTTGTTGCTAAGAGTTAAGGAAACCAGGAAAAACTTAACCAGACCACTTCATGCTTGCATAAACATACAATACTAAATAATACAAATTATTTCAGATACATTTTCATTCTGAAATCCGTGAACTTTGGCGTTGGCAATGGTTTTGTCAGAGTATCTGCCAATTGTTGACCTGTAGGCATATAGATTAATTTTACAATATTTTTCCCTACTTGTTCTCTGCAAAAATGATACTTAATATCAATATGCTTTGTTCTTTTGTGGCTGGTAGGATTATTCGCAATACTAATGCAACCATTGTTATCCTCAAAGATTTCTATTGGTTCTGAAATCTTAAAATTTATACTAATTGCCAATGATCTCAACCACAAAGCTTCCCTAACGGCTTCAAAGAGAGCCATGTATTCTGCCTCCGTTGACGAGGCCGCAACAGATAATTGCCTTTTCGTATTCCAACTAATAGTACATTTACCAAATAATTGAAATACATACCCTGTTGTACTTTTCCTATCAATTTCATTACTACCCCAATCTGAGTCAACATACCCGATCAAGGAATTTTTGTTATCACTTTTTGCATACGTTAATTTCAAATTTATGGAGCCTTTCAAATACCGTAGAACCCTTTTTAGACTAATCCAAAGTTCTTTATTATTTTTATTCGTGAATCTACTTAAAATATTCACTGCTAAACTTAAGTCTGGCCTTGTACACACCATTAAGTACATCAAACATCCAATGAGACTGCGACATGGAGCATTATACATCTCATCTGAATTCAGTGCTGCATAGTTTAATTTAACTTCCATTGGTGTGCTTGCAATTTGACAATCTTGTATATTGAATTTATTTAAAACTGTACTAATATATGCACTCTGATCGAGAGTTATTTCATCTTTACTTCTTGTGATTCTAATTCCCAAGAAAAGCTTTATCTCTTTTAAATCAACCATTGAAAAACGATTCATTAGATAAGATTTCAATTTATTCATTATTTTAATATGTGCAGTAATTATAACCAAATCGTCAACATACAATATGATGTATATATTTTTATTAATGTCTCCTTTATCTAAAATATAAAGACACGGATCTACTGCTGAACTTTTGAAACCCAATTCTTTGAGAGTTCGATCAAATACTTTATTCCAGCACCTTGCTGCTTGTTTCAATCCGTACAGGGATTTGTTCAATTTACAAACTAGATTCTTTTCATTCTTAATACCATCTGGAACCCTCATGTAAATTTCCTCTTTTAATTTACCGTTTAAGAAAGCCGTTTTTACATCCATATGATGTATTAATAACTCAAATTGATTTGCAAAGGCTATTAAGAATCTAAAACTTGCAATTCTTGCCACTGGGGCAAAAGTTTCATTGTAATCTAGTAAATATTCTTGACTAAACCCTTTAGCTACTAATCGAGCTTTGTACTTTATTGGATTCCCAAATTCATCATTCTTAATTGCAAATACCCATCTGCAATCTACTATGTTCTTGTTCTCAGGCCTTGGTACCAGAGTCCAAGTTTTATTTACTAAAAGAGAATTAATCTCTTCTTTCATTGCACCTTCCCATTTTACTCTATCCTCGTTTTCTTTAACTTCTGCATAACCTTTTGGAATTTTACAGGTAATCGATTGTGCACATAAAATATAATCATATGGAATTTCATTCTCATCATAAGAAATAGATGGGCGACCTCTGAGCCTCTCACTCCTTCTAATCTGTTTTAAATCTCTATTTGATTGTTTTCCATGAGATAAAGAACCATCACAATGCCTCTTTTCTGCATTTGTCACCTTATCACTTGACTCTACTGGGTTGGATACATCTTCAACACCAGTTTGAACTTGAGACCTTTTTAAATTAATCTCGTTTAACTTTGATATTGGTCTTGATTTTAGAAAATCGATTTCATCTACAATAACATCTCTGACAATAACCAATTTGTCGTTTGCTACATCCCACACTTTGTATCCATTTGGTTCGTAACCAACCAAGATTCCTTTCCATGACTTTTCGTCAAATTTAGTTTTAGAAATTTTATCGTGAACATAAACAGTCGAGCCAAATACTTTCAAATATTTTATTTGAGGTTTCTTATCATGCCACAATTCGTATGGCGATTTATTTCCCTTCAGAGCCTTCGTTGGTGTTATGTTTATTAAATACGTGGCAGTCAAAACCGCCTCACCCCAAAAGGTTTTATCTAAACAAGCACCAGCGATTAAACTTCGAGCTCTTTCTGTGACTGTTCTCACCATTCTTTCTGATACACCATTTTGCTGTGGGGTTCTCGGAACTGTCAAGTGATAGCTTATACCTTTCTCTATACAATAGTTCTTCATCTCACTGGATAAATACTCTCCACCATTATCACAATATAAATTAACTACTTTTGAATTGAAACGCGCTTCAGCTTTCGAAATGTAATCGCGAAAAACTGAAAATACATCTGACTTGAATGTTATCAAATATGTAACGCAATAATGAGTGAATTCATCGATCAACAATACAAAATAAATTTTGTTATTAAGTGTAGGAGGAGTGATAGGGCCAGAAACATCCGAATGTATTACGAACAATGGTCTCTTTATATTACTCTTGTCTTTTGCTTTGTTAAATGGCAATCTCTTTTGCTTACCACTTATGCAAGCTTCACATAATTTATCATTCGGGATTATTTTCTCAATTTGACTTACATCATCAACCATTTTATTTCTTTGCAATTCCAAAAATTTATGTTTACACATGTGGCCTAAACGCTGATGCCACAATTCATATCCAATGTTTGTAACATTGCATGCTTGAGCGATAGAGTTTACTACATACGATCTGATGCAAAATTTAATCTGAAATGTATTCCCAATGGGCTTACCAGTTGCTACCGTTTTACCATCTTTACTGATTGATATGTCGTCTTCATCCAAAACCGTCCTCAGCTTCGCCTTTCGCAGTTTTGAAATAGAGAGCAAGTTGCTTGGAACCTCTGCACTGTATAAAACATCCTTCAGTACTCCTTCAACACCTAGGTTGGTTATCACGTTTAGGAAACCAATTTTCGTTGCCAAGATAAAACATCCGCTTTTTGCAACTCCAACTTTTATTGGTGGATTTAACTCAACAAAATTCTTCGTTAAATCTTCCCTGTTGATCAAGTGATCTGATGCTCCAGAATCCATCAGAAACGTAATTGAATTTTCCTCACACCTTTCGAATTCATAGTCACCAGTCATGAAAGCAAAACTCGAACTTTCAATTGACGATAACTGTTGAGCCATTTGAGCAGTTTGATTTGTCTTCCTTTTCTCTGCCTCCTTCTTATTTTTCTGCTTCAGGTCTCTCAAATAATAACGGCATTCACGTTTTATGTGTCCTGGCTTGTTGCAGTGGTGACATTTGATTCCAAATACTTTTCTGTTATTTTTGAATCTATTAAATTGCCCAAATTTCTGACTGAAACCCTTAGTCTTCGATGTGTCGAAATTTGGCCTATTTGTTATATGCATTGCACTTTCAATATGAAGTACTTTTGCACTTGTATCTGCACTTTCCGCTTTTATTTTCACCTCGTGATCAAGAAGCCTCGTTTTCACAAATGCCAAAGTTAATGTATCTTCTGACAATGTCTCTATTGCGGTAATTACACCATCGTAAGAAGGTGGAAGAGTTAGCAATAAGTGTGCCACTTTATCCGTTTCTTCAAGTTTTGCACCAGCCGCCGATAATTCAGTAATTAAATCATTAAAAACAGTAAAATGTTTAACTAGCGGTATGTCTCCTTGCAATTTCAAACTGAGCAATTTCTTCCTAACAGCCAATTGGGTTGCGACACTCTTTCTTTCATAAATCTTGTCCAGATTTTCAATAATTTCTTTTGCTGTTACATTTCCACTTGCAAAACCAAGAAATGAATCTGTCAAGAATTCAATAATCACACCCCTAGCAGTGTTTTCGGCCTTATCCCAGTCGTCAGGTTTCTCGTCTGGAATCCTTTGGTCAATAACTTTAATCACACCTAGTTCAGTTAGCAATGAACGAATTCTGAACTTCCACACACTGTATTTATCACCATCGAGAGGAGTAATGTTTCTTTTCATTTTTAATTGATCCATTATAGATATTAATACGCGTGTCCTTGCACAATTAACAACCTGAATCAGAAGCACTCTCTCTCATTAAACTTGAACTTAACTAAACTTAAATTGTCTTGGCACATATAATAATTAATAAAAAAAACTTAAAACAATTAAAAATGTTTCTGCACAGTTTCTACACGTTAGATCTGGGCCCATAACCTGTTGGAAATGGGTTTATTAAATAACTCTTTCTCGTTTGGTGATTTTAGCATATACTTTATTAACCACGCACTGAGAGTGACTTCCTTGCTATTGCAATGGTCTGAAGGAACTAAACAGCATCCAAATTAACGGACAGACCCGATGCCCTAAAGCATCGACGACTACTCTCGGTTGTGTGCGGGGCCCTATCGCCTCTTATATAAACAATAGATAAAACCTTATAGCTAGAGATGTGAAGCGACTGTATAGGGTATCCCCCTTGCACACGACTATGAAAGATTAATTTTTGTATCGATTTTCAATAAGAAAATCTAACACGCTCCTCTCTTGCCGCCACCGCAGACGTTTGGGTTCCTACATCCCTCACCTTCTTTTTCAAGCCAGGCTTCTGCCCCCTCATATTTGTGTCTTGGATTTCATTTGCCGGTCCATTTCCCTTCCTGGCCATTTCCAGGTCAGTAGTTAGGGACCCCAAGTGTTTAATCGCGGCGCCGCTTTTCTCTTTGAGAAGGCGGCTAACGTTTTTCGTCGTCACCGCATAGTCGTAGATGGCCTTAATGGCAGCTTTTGCTTCACTGACCTGTTTACACATATTGGCGAGTACACCGTATTGGACTATTACACCTTCGCCTGCCACGAAAGTGTGCAGTGTTGCCTCTGGTGGTCTCGGTTTTTCCTTCGTCACCTGTTGGATGAACACATCAGCTTCTGTACTTTGTACAAGTTCCACAGTATCGTGCGGCCTTCTCGTCGGACTTCTTGACAAGCTGGCCCTTGGTTTGAACGGATCAGCCTTGTCCTTGACATCGCTAGTATCCCTCTGTGGTGCTGGTTGTCCCAGGTACCGCCTCATCGCTTCACTATCCTCTTGTATTTCATTTGTATCCTTTTCCGTGTTCCTGTTTAAGTCCAAGTCGTCACCAGTTTCGTGTCCTACTTCAGTTGCTGTTTCTTTGTTTAGGTTCATGGTCATTCATAATCGGCCCCCTTTGGCCGAGGCCTCCGGCGACCACCGCTTATAATGGAGGACATACTGACAACCTACGCCTCCTCCTTACGCAGGCTAGGGGACTGAAGTACTGTGGGGTAGCCCCAGGTGCCCCACAGGGATCGTTCAAGACCGCGCATGTTTCACGTCACCACGGCCACGCAGCTCTCGGCACGATGCCTCACACCTTAGCTTACGACGTTTGACCACTCACTCTTTCGCATTCTGTTTCAGGAAGCCGAAGCCCACCGTCGCAGAACACCAGGGAGCCCCACGAGGAGGTGAGGTGAGTGGATCATTTGACTGAGGCTGGCCCGCCAACTTCACCGAAGTTTCACCGCCGAACAAGGTAAGTACCCAGGATCCTAGGGTAAGTACCATAGCTCTTAAGTAGAAACATCAGTTCCATCGTGGTTTTCTGACCCAACTCCGTAATCATCATTGTCAGGAGAAACCAAACTCAGTCTCAGCTCCCCTAACCTAACCTAACCTAACCTAACCTAACCTTTTTTTTAAAGCCGTCCATCCATCCCTCTCATTCCTCCCCGCCCCGCTTTCGCATACAGGGAGGAATGCCCGGTACACCGACCCCGGGACGAGCAAACTTTAGCGCAGAAGGCGCCCATATAAATTAGTCGGGAGAAGCCCGTCTCAATACACTGAGTATAGACTACATGGCCGGGAGGGATACCCCCGGTCACATACTTACATAACCGTTTATTGAACAGTACATTACAACACTTATAAAATATATAACTAAATAGTGATAATAAGATAAAATAAAATAAAATAACATAACATAAAATAATATAACATATAACAGAAAAGATAAGTTGTTTAATGAGTAACGTGCGGGTAGAATCTTTTCTTATTAATTATTTGTTACTAACTTTCTGCCCGACGTCTTGGATTTTTCGTGATAGTTAAAGAAGCTGCGTTTTGGATTCAATACTTTAGCAACCGTTACTTTTACTTGAAATAGATGCTTTATTACCGTGTATTTGTCTACATACAGTAAAAGACAAGTGGTAAACCCTGTTATTAGAGATTTTCCCTTTCTCCTGCGTATAGTTCACTCTCTTTCCTTTTGCTCACTTTACAGTACTTGTGGTTCGTTCGCTAGCTGACTGATTACTGATTATGCGAGTGCCGCGAGAGAAAGAGAGAGAGCTCGGGAGCGCCCCGAGCGAGGCGAGGAGTCACTGCTCGCTCGGGACTCTCCCGATCGGTATGAAAGCGCTTGATCCGCAACATAAGTTAAAGCGATAAAAAACTAGTAAGATGTTGCATGGTCAAAGATAAAATAGAATAGAATAAAATAAATAAAATAAAATAAGTAAATAAGATCATACGTAAAATAGGTGTGTTACGAGCCGGGGCTGTGGGCAACGCCTAGACCGGCGATGTTTATATTACCCAAGGAATATGGTTGAGAATTTGTTAGTAAGGTGCACGGACGAACCTGATGCGAAATCAGGGAGCCGCTGGGATTGATGTATGCGAGGACGAACCCGATGCGAAATCGGGGAGCCTCAGGAATAGAATCAAGCGCGGACGAACCTGGTGCGAAACCAGGGAGCCGCAGGAGGGTGAAACGTCGTGGACGAACCCGATGCGAAATCGGGGAGCCACTAGGAGAGAGTTCGCAGACGAACCCGGTGCGAAACCGGGGAGCTGCTGGTAGGTCGGTTCATTCACAGACGAACCCGGTGCGAAACCGGGGAGCTGTTCGGAGGTTTGGTAAACGTACGGACGAACCTGATGCGAAATCAGGGAGCCGTAGGATACAGACGAACCTGGTGCGAAACCAGGGAGCTGTAGGATGGGTTAGGTTTCGTGGACGAACCCGATGCGAAATCGGGGAGCCACTAGGTTGGAGTAGTTACCTTGTTTTGGATAAGGCGTGCGAACGAACCTGATGCGAAATCAGGGAGTCGCAGGAAATGTTAGTTTGACTCGTAAATAAATATTCGATACAACTCGAGCGGTTAAGTTGTATCTGTGGGACGTTACTACTAATATAAGGGATTACGGAGTAAAGATAGGTTTTAACGAATCTACTCGATTTAATGGTGAACAGTTAATAAGTTTATATTGCAACCAGTTGTTTGTACAAGTGTAATTGTCGCGATATAGTTAAATAGTGTGTGAATTATTACCTAAGCTGCACGGTGTTGACGCACTGGCGATGCGGGGTCTGAGAACGGTTACAAGGTATGCCGAAAGAACTTCAACCGGACTATGCGGATTCTAACGGGTTAACTTTATCTGAATGGTGCCCTAAGCCCAATTCTTACTGAAATGCAACCGACTCTGTACAAGCGTAGCACGACGTGACAATGCGCGTAGCTGTGTAGTTATGAACCGAAGATGATTAGAAACGGAGGGTTTATATAGTCCCAAAATGTATGGAGCGGCTAATTAGAAGCCTCCATAAAAGGTAAGAGCGCAGAGTCTTCGTCGGGTCACGAATGCACCTAATCGGTCGCGATGCAGTTGGTCGATGCTAAAAGGGTTAACCGTCGTGTGGTAGCGAGATAAATCTTTAGGCGTCTTCCGTTCCTACGCGAGATCGAACGACGCGTGCGAGCACGGCGTAGGAGAATATTATTCATACGTAACAGGTGTATAAATAAATAAATAAATAAAATATAAATATAAATAAATAAATAAAATGTTACGTATGAAGAATATTTTCCATACGTCGCTCTCAACGCGTTTTCGAGCTCGCATTTGTGAAGGGAAAACGCCCTAAAATTCTTCCGTTTAATGTAAACAAATAAAGGGGACCTTAGTACAAGCACGGTCAGCTGCATCATGACCCAAGACGGGCGTGGCCCGACGACGACTCCTATATTTCCTTATATGGAAAGTTCCAGTGCATCCCCGCACATTTTGGGACTATATAAACCCTTTGGTTTCTACCCTCGGGGGTTCAGAGTAACATAGTCACGCGTAGAGTCACGTCGTGTCACGCTTGTATAGAATCAGTTATATCCAGTGAGATTGGGCTTAGCGCACCTCTCGAATCACAGATTAACCCGTTAGAATGCGCTTGTTCGGTTGAAGTTCTTTCGGCATATTCTAATAGCGGCTCTCAGTCCCCGCATCGCCAGTGCGTCAACACCGTGCAACTACTTAGGTAACTTACACACTTATATTAACCCTTTGCACTCGAGGACTTTTTCGCTTGGGCAAACCAGCAACTCGAGACGATTTCGGCCAACGATTTTGCAAGTTCAGTAATGTATCGACCAGTGTTCAAAATTGTCTACGATTAGTGTTCATTTCTATCCCCACTACTTGGGGTGGTCCCTCCTGAGTGAGTTCGGGTCGCCTTTGATGTTGTGGCAGCCGAGGCTCGAGGCAGCGTTCCAGATAAGAGGCAAGTTTAAATACCCGTGTACGTGAAACAATACTAACGCGATCAAAATTTAAGAATAAAACTTCTGCATTTTTGGTCCGTTTTAAATGAAATTTTACCAACATGTTCGTTACAATGTCCTGATTAAAATGACACCACACACGACATAGATCGGTGCCATGGGACTGATTGTTTCGAAGACCATTATTACTATCATGATAAGTAAAAATTGTCCAAACTATGTCGTGTTTGGTGTCATTTTAATCAGGAGATTGTAACAAACATGTTTGTAAAATTTCATTTAAACCGGACCAAAAATGCAGAAGTTTTATTCTTAAATTTTGATCGCGTTAGTATTGTCTCACGTACACGGGTATTTAATCTTGCCTCTTATCTGGAACGCTGCCTCGAGCCTCGGCTGCCACAACATCAAAGGCGACACGAACTCGCTCGAGAATCGTGTCTGCGCACGATTAGTGTTCACATTCGGGCCCGAGCGAGGAACACTAGTCGAGACATTACTGTTGCCGGGCGCCGCAGCGGCGCCGCTCGAGTTGACGCTTCCCATCAGCCGGGCGCCGTATCGGCGCCGCTCGAGTGCAAAGGGTTAATTCATCGCGACAGAAACATTTGTATTCATATTGAAACTCAGAATATAACTTTATACGTTCACTTATAAATCGAGTAGATTCGTTAAACCTATCTTTACCCCGCAATCCTTGCATATTGGTAACAACGTTCCCACCGATACAAATTTACCGCTCGAGTTGTATCAAATAATAATTTAGAGTTAGCAGGCAACTAACATTTCCCGCGACTACCTGATCTCACATCAGGTTCGTTCGCACATGTTTATCCAAACAAACAGTCTACATATTCCAACCTAGTGGCTCCTCGATTTCGCATCGGGTTCGTCCACGAAACCTAGCCCTTCCTACGGCTCCCTGGTTTCGCACCAGGTTCATCCGTGTCCTACGGCTCCCCGATTTCGCATCGGGTTCGTCCGTTAGTCTACCAACCTCCGAACAGCTCCCTGGTCAAACGCCAGGTTCGTCTGTGAATAAACCAACCTCCTAGCAGCTCCCCGATTTCGCATCGGGTTCGTCCGCGCTTGCTCCCCCTCCTAGAGGCTCCCCGGTTTCGCACCGGGTTCGTCCTCGCTCTCAATAATCCTAGCGGCTCCCTGATTTCGCATCAGGTTCGTCCGCGCACCTTAACTAACAAATTGATAACCATATTCCTGGGTAATATACCCCTCGCCGGCCTCTCGTGCTGCCACACAGCCCGACTCGTAACAGAGTAATGGCCAGAAGGGCTGAAGAAGTCTACGAGGAAGTCAGCACGTGGATGCAGAGCAAAGGATTGCAACTAGCGTATGAGAAGACGGAGGCAATGCTACTGGCGGGGGCCAGGAGAAGAATTTGCCCGGATGTAATTGTATTGGGGGGCAGGAGCATCAGGCTGGAAAAAGGAATAAAATACCTGGGAGTCATCATTGACAAAGCTTTCACCTATAGAGCACACGTGGGGGACGCATGCAAACGGGCCAGGAGGATAACGCTCGCCCTGAGCAGCCTCATGAAAAGGCAGGGAAGGATTGTAGGAGTGACCCGTAAGCTTGTAACGAACACGCCAAGATCTGTGTTGCTTCACGCGGCCCCGGCCTTTGCGAAAGTCGCGGACCGGGGCTGGGCGAAGTCTGAATTAATGTCGGCACAAAGGAATATGGCGATAAGGGTGTCTGCTGCCTACAGAACAGTGTCAGCGGATGCTCTGGATGTCATCACCCTTACGTTGCCTGTGATTCTGGAGATTAAGAAAAGGCGCCTGATGTTCCTGTCGAAGGAGAAAGAAAGGGACCAAGAGCTAAAGGACTGTATCGCAGAAGATCGGGACATTGCCTGCGCGGTTGAGAGGCGCGGTGGCTCGTGCCCACTGGGCGTCCAGGACTATGACGAGATATTCGACGACGCGTGGCAGGAGAAACGGAGTAAGTCAAGAAAGGGAAGATGGACCTTCAGGCTTATTCCGAATTTGAGGGCATGGAAGCGCAAGAAGATAAGGTGGCTGACATACCACGCGACGCAGGCGCTAACGGGCCACGGCTGCTTTGGGAAATACCTGCATAAGATCGGCAAGGAGGAAACGCCTGAATGCTGGATGTGCGGCGAATCTGAAGATGATCCGTACCACACGCTTGGGTGGGTGTGTTGGGTGCTTGCACTTAAGGGCCCCGACTCCTTTGGGGCCAACTCCGAATCGATCTAAGCGCCATTCGACAGAACGGGCGTTAGTGAAAACAGAAAAATCGTCTGCTTCGACATTTGACGGGGTGACATCTAAAGTCATTATACAGAATTATAAACTCACGATGCGACATCTAACGTCATTAGGAAAAATTATAAACGGAGAGTGGGAGGCCATAGTTGCCAAGTCACATCATTTAAGAGTTCTGTCGCACTGTTGCCACATCTGTTACAACCCTGGCCATCAGCAGAATGAATCGGCTCGAGCCGAGATTTTGATTTCTGCCGGACATAGACATAGCTGCTGAACCGCTGGAAATTTTTTTGTAGGTTCGATCCCCCTAGGGTATATTTTTTTTACATTAATTTTTTTTTAATTCCTAACTATATGACAATGATCAATTACCACTATTTTAAAAACATTTGTTAAATATTTTAATTTAATATACCTAAATCTGAACTTACAGCGCTTTTTGCGCTACCGTTTCTCTTGCCATGTGTCTTGCCAATTATGTATGGTACCGTTTAATATTTCTAACATTAAAGTATAATGTATGAAGCGCATTTTCAGACGTCTTAGATTGAACAGTCGTAGATGAAGTGCAGGAAAACTCATGTGATGTTTTACTACTATTTCGCCTTTCTTTTAGACGACACAATCATATCTTTTTTACAAATAATTATTGTTGCGAATGCAAGTATACCATCATAAAGGAAAATATTTATTTTTAGAGATTTTATGCGAGTACCGAATATGCATATATGGATAATTTTTAATTCATTTCATTCGCTTTTTCCCATTGCTTTGGTCATTATGTAGAATGACAAACGAAAAATACGGAGACATTGTTGATATTGTTATACCTATTACAGTTTTGCTTTCCAGGAAATCTTCGATATATTCGATTCAAGTTGAGATTTTGATTTTTGCCGAACATAAAAGAGAATAGTGCAAATGAAAGAGGAGATTCAAGAGTCTAGTTGAAGAAACAGATTGATAAAACCCTATTAATATGTGTAAGAAAATAATTTTTGGACGTTATGAGAGAAGGGCTCTTATTGCTGCTTGACATAGGTCAGGCACAGCCAACTGGCGGGCCGCGGGCCACGCGGTTCATCTTACAAACAAATGACGGCTCTCACACCCTGCGTCATAGTTGCGGTGTCACACCGATTCCCGTCTTGCTGTCACGTCGTAGGTACATCTGACGTACATAGCTCTATCTTTGTCTATGATAGCTTTCTGTTGCTTAGAGCGAAGCATAAAATGATCAAAAAGGACCATGGTGACATTGTATTGTTGTACAGACTACGGTTGCGAGAGCTAAACAAAACAACTTTTTAACACATACACGCCCACATAATCATATAGTTAATAATATAGTTAATATAGTTCATATATATTAACATTGCAGTTTTATTGGTAGTATAAATGAAACATACCACCTGTTAGAATATTCGAGGTACAGGAACGGCCGAGGCGGGCAATGTGGATTTTGCCGATGCACGCTGTCTTTGTCTAGCGTAGCTTTCTTTTGGGGCGAACCCTAAAATGGTTAAAAAGGGCCATAGTGACGTAGGCGTCCTCACGACCGACGCTTTTGCCAAGGAAAGGCATTCTTGT
Organism: Nomada hirtipes; assembly: GCA_951802735.1. Classification (NCBI taxonomy): domain Eukaryota; kingdom Metazoa; phylum Arthropoda; class Insecta; order Hymenoptera; family Apidae; genus Nomada; species Nomada hirtipes. The sequence goes on along the minus strand of OX637925.1, from coordinate 22,012 downwards.
ATAGACTACGGTCAAGAGAGCACAGTTTTAATAAACTATTGTTGTAATAAATAATATCTAATCGAGACAGAGCGACTACTCCTCTCCGTTCGATTATCTTACACACCAATTTTTGAGTTACACATTTTGAGCTTTGGAATGACATGTATACGCGTCCAAATGTTAGAAATATCAAACAGTTCCATATTTGGCAAGAACATGGGAAGAAAACGGTAGAAAAAAGCGCTTCCACTTCATATTTACGTATATTAAATTAAAGTATTTAACAAATATTTTTAAAATTTGTCAACAAATATTGATCATTGTCATGTACTTAGTAATGAAAAAAAAATTAATGTACAAAAATATACCCCGAGGAGACTCGATCCTACAAAGAAGTTTGCAGCGGCTCGAACCAACATCTCGGCTCGAGCCGATGCATTTTGCTGATGGTTATAATTGTAACAGATGTGACAACAGCGTAACGGAGATCTTGATACGTGCCGGCAACTATGCCTTACTGGTGTCTGTGTTCACGCATCACGTATTCACGTATGAATCGCCGTTGGTGGTGTGAAATTATAACTTTCATTTACCGACTGATTTGTATTTTTACCGACCCTGACGGTAACTTGGTCAAATTCACTACAATGTACCATAAACGCCCCCGACGAAAAATCAGTGAACTATTCTTACGTCCGAAGTGTGCAAATCGTATTCAAAGTCGGACGCCTTCCAGAAGTGATAAATTGTGAAAAACCGGGTTTCTGTGATATTGATCTAGTTCAAGGAATGGCTGGTGTACGCGATATCGGTGAATAAACCATTAAATCCTTCAATATTTGCTATATGTGACATGCAACGACAGTCGGCAGCCATCTTGTTTGCTACATCGATGTCTCTGTCTGAAACTCACAGTTTCAAATATTCCATTTTCTCAGCGAATAGTGTTTATTGGCGTTCAAACGAATACACCAACACTGCGGTTAAGTCTACCCGTGGGTACTGTACCCGCAAAAATGTAATTTATGCAGTTATCGAGAAATGCCACCTTGAATACGAAATCGGGTGTCTCTCTTGCGCATCTCGTATACATGCATGCTTTTCGTTGTTTGTGTGAGTGCACGCACACAGGTCATGGCAGACGGAGTCGGGGCCCTTAATGCATTGTCACGTAAAAATTTTCAAGAAATAAAGTAAAATTACTCGTTAATTATTAGGTTTAGGGCTAACGAAGGTCAATACTTTTTTACTCAGAATTGAACACTCTATCATATTTTGGTACAAAGAATATACCATTCCATTCAAAAAAACAAAGTTGACCTTGGAATCTCCGAAACGCTTCTACCTATATAAGAAATGAATACACTACGTAACGTAGCCCCTTCAACCATGCAACTTTTGTATACAAAACTTTATCGTAGAACGCATACTTTGGAAGTTATCGAGGTGCTCGTAGGTTTTTCTTTTGCTGGTACAATTTTTTTTTTTTTTTTTGTTCTGTACATTTAGCTTAGTTGGGAGATACAAGGACAGGCTACTCATTACACTAGTCATTACAGTACTAATTTTTTTTATTTTTTTTGTTCCCTACGTTGAGTTTTTTTGCTGGTTCTGGGCAGGTTGGGTCTTTCTATTTAAGTTTTTTTTGTACGTTTTTCTTTTGTTGCTTCAATTCAGGTTTTTTCTTTTCGTTTTCTGCTGAACGGGAAGGTTCTGCGAGGTTTGAGAGACACAGGCAGGACAGGGACACCCTACTGATGCTTCTCCTAATTTTTTTTTTTTTTTTTTTTTAAATTTTGGGCTTAACCCCTACTTAACCCCAACCTTTGATTTCGTTGCGCGTGGTCGGGCACGTCTGTCCGGCACCGATAATGAAGAGTATATAAGAAAAATAGAGTGGAAGTCATGCATAAGATAGAGCACATAGTACCAGAAATAGGATACAGGATGGAGGATATATTGTGGATCGATCGATGTACAGTATGTGGAAATTTAGCTATAGGGTTCTAGTGGAGCCGGTTTGGCGTAAAGGATGCGCGTGTAGGGAACAGGATAGGGGATATAGAGTGCGCTTGTCTGTGGACCGCGGACGATAGAGGCACCGTGGTCCATTACAATAGTAATGGAAAGGTAAAAAGGGGCTTGCCATTCGACACGGTGTTGGAAAGGGGCAGGGGCCCCTCCTCGTTGAACCATTCCGTTATCTCGTTCATCGTATCGTTCAGTTCATTTTGTATGTCCTGTATCGTCTTCTTTGCGATTACGAGGGCTACGTCGTCCGCGTATCGAATGATTTTAGTCCCTTCCGACATTTTCTTTTCAAGTAGTCCGTCGTACACTAGATTCCAAAGTATAGGACCCAAGACTGATCCCTGGAGAATTATTTTTGTATTTTGTATCTTATTCTCCTGTTATGTATGTTAGCGTCACTTTTTATAACAAGATATATTCGCTCAAAAACTCAAGAATCGACTGATAAGCTCCAAGGTTCTGGGGTAAGTGCTGTGGGGTTCATCACAGTCCTCTTACCAAAAGGCATAGCCTTCCCCACTCCGTGGCCAGATCCTAGAGGAACAGAGTCCCTATTCATTAACAATACGGCGTCGGGCCGCTTGTACATTCTCATCATTCTCTCTCCTTTTAAACAGTTCATCCTTCGACAACCGATAACCGAAAGACCCAACGTAGTCAACAGTCACCGCCCGCCGACAGGATGTTTGGACCCATACACTCACACTCTAGACCTATCATAAATTAGTCAATCTTATGACATTCGATAGTTGAATGGCGACGAGCCACCAGCCATCGTCTGTCGCCCAGATTGCATATCCTCAAAACAGTCTCTCTGACCACCCGTAACCTAAGCCCCTACCATAAATTAACCCTGAATGAATAGCACTCCACCATTCAGTCCTATTTCTTTCTTTAAACATAAACTGACGCTAACATGTATAATCCTATTAATTATTACCCGGATTACGCTACTCCATCTGAGCGCGTTAAAAGCATTTTTCACGTCCAGCGCGACGACGAGGCAATGTTGCTTCGTGGTTTTCGCTTTTTCCCATATCTGTGTTACTACTGTCATTGCATCAATGGTGCTTTTTCCTTTTGTGAAACCATATTGATTGTCTGCGAATTTAATTTCGTCTGTTATTCTTCTTTTTAGTACGTATTCATACGTTTTTCCCATGTTCGATAGGATGGTGAGTGGGCGCCATCCTTTTGATCCCGGAGGCGTGGCCGGTTTAGGTTTTTATTGTACCGGCTGGTATGCCATCTGGGCCCACCGCTTTGTTCAGTTTTAACGAGTTGACCGCCTCTTCCACTTCTTTCGTGGAGATACTATCATCTACATTTATTCGCAAGTTATTGTCTCCTCCGCCGCTTATGTCCTCGTCTGTATTCATATTTGGTGGATCTTGGACCGTGAATAGATTTTGTATAATCTCTCGGGCTTCGTTCAAGTCCAGTTTGTACGGGGGTGGGCGTCCTTTTAGTATCGTCATCACTGTTTTATAGGGTTTGCCCCAGACATCTAGACGAATTTCGTCCAGGAGTTGTTAACACGCATTTGGCGCGTTTGTACTCCAATCTGTTTCGTGTTTCGATTTTTTCTGCTGCTCCTTTTCTCGATGCCTTTTGGAGGTTTCTTCTGGTCTTTAGCGACGCTTTCCTTAGTTACCATTAATATTGTTTTGTTTTAATTTGCTACACGCCGCTACGAGCTTTTCAAGACCGTTTATGTATTTTGCCATGCTTTCTGCATCTTGGTTTAGGAACGGTTGAACTTTATCCATCCATATGTTTTGTAGTCAATTTTGATCTTTCCCGTAATGCACCCCTTTTCTGTTTGTGGATTTTTATCAGTTTTGGTCCGAAAACTATGGCTGACATACCTATGATCGGAGCCAGTGTAGTCTTTTAAAATTTTTGATTCGTCCAGTTGTCTTAAGATCTTATCGCAGCAGAGCGCTATGTCAATTAAAGAGTAATAAAATATATAAAAAAAAAAAAAACTTTTTAAAAACCACGCTTATATTAAAATGCACTAAAAAGGAGAAAATAATATAATAATTTAATAGAAATTTAGGTAATGGTGAGCGCGTAGGAATACGTCACGGAAGTGAAACAACAATTACGGGCACTCCACAGACTTTATTCGTACATACATGTAGGCCACGAGGCGAAATGGTTAGGCGTGTCTATCACAGTATCTCAAGTCGTACTGCCTTGTCGGTTGTTCGCGAACGGGGTCTCTCGCCCGTGAGCTTCCCCGCTCTCCGAGGCCTGGAGGCTAGAAAAACCTCGCGGACTTTTTGCGTCGCCTAGCTTCTACCTATTCGTTCGCCGACCCGCTACAGGAATTTAAATAAAATCATGACATTAGTGACTATAAAGAAAAGCGTGGTGTGCTAAACTATATTTTATTTATATAGTTTTTTTATATATTTTATTTTGTACTTTTTAGTCTTCACATATCTTGTAATCGATTGTAATTACCACTTCACCATATATGGTCCAAATATATTTACCGTTCACAATGCATTATACACCTCTTATTAAATAATTTGAATAGGATCCAAATTATATCGTGTTTGGTGTCATTTTAATCAGAAAAATGTCAGCTATGCTATGTAAAAGTTTCATAAGGAGAGGATGAGAAATAGCAAGGTTTCGTCGTTGAATTAGTATTAGCTCACCGATATACACTGATTCATTACACTGATCGGCAGCGGCGTAGCGATGTGGGTTTGTTTGGAAAAAGCAGGGTCGCTCAACGAGCAGTGCCGTTACAGCTTTGGCATTTTTATTGTCATTTTTGGCCCCCCGAGTATGGCATCAAGTATTGTGTCATCGGAAACAAGCGCGTATACAAAATTTCAGCAAGATTGGACTATGGGAAGTGGTTTAAAATTCAATTACAAGATTTGACGCATACCAGTTCGTTGCGTTCCTTTACCTGTTGTACCTTTACATTCTGCAATCGTGCGACCTGGTTCCCCACATTTCCTACATACCGATTGTGCCTCTCCTTTCATAGGGCACGAGATCGCCTTTACGCGGCACATGGTCCATCCGATTTTGATTTTTGTTTTACCTTCCAGGCTTATAATACCTTTGGCAGGTATAATATTTCGATGTCCATTTTTGGGATCATTCTTCTCATGGTACATCTTTCGTCCATTTTACTAACAAGCTTATTGTATATTTCCGTGGAGTCCGTGCCCTTATTAAATTCGACCAGGAGGTTTCCATTTCCTTCTCAGTCCTTGGATGCCTCGTGGTTCTGGGCCCGTATTTTCTTTTAGTTTGCCTACTATCTCGGCAAATGTCATATTTTCCTCCATTGCTATCGATAGTGCTTCTCCTCTTTGTCTGTTATTATAATTTCCCCTGTTGCTCGTTCGTCTGGTTTTGCGTCGTGGTCTTTTTCCGGGTTATCGTCTCCCATACCCCTTCGTTGGCTGCTGGCTCCCTCGATGCTTTATCGGCAGGTTCCATGTTATTTTCTACGCCTCCCTGGTTACTCGTGGCGTTACTCGTAGGGTTTGTTTCCTTTCCCGTTCTTTTATACATCTTTCCAACATTTTGGAGTGGCGACTGTTGGAAATGGGTTTATTAAATAACTCTTTCTCGTTTGGTGATTTTAGCATATACTTTATTAACCACGCACTGAGAGTGACTTCCTTGCTATTGCAATGGTCCGAAGGAACTAAACAGCATCCAAATTAACGGACAGACCCGATGCCCTAAAGCATCGACGACTACTCTCGGTTGGGTGCGGGGCCCTATCGCCTCTTATATAAACAATAGATAAAACCTTATAGCCAGAGATGTGAAGCGACTGTATAGGGTATCCCCCTTGCACACGACTATGAAAGATTAATTTTTGTATCGATTTTCAATAAGAAAATCTAACAGCGACACCACTATTCCTCTTGGCTGTTCTGCTTTCTGTACTATTTTCATTTGCCCTGGGTTTATGGCCCATATTTGGGCGATCTTCCCGCGTGGTTTGCGTCGCTATATCTTTCTTCATTCCTCGTGGTTTATTTTTCTCACGTGTGTCGTTTGCTTGCGTTGGGTTTTGTCGTGCTTCGTTCCTGTTAGTATTCTCTAATTCCTTGTCCAGGTTTTCCAATTGCTCTTCTCTTCGAGTAGACCTTTTACGTTTTTCGTGGTCATCGCGTATTCATATATCGCCTTGGTTGTTAATTGGAGGAAGATGTCATCTTCATCATCACGGGTTATCGTTACCTGCTCCTCGTTTTGCTTTGGAGAAGTCCTTGGTAGACGTTTCTACGTCCCGTTCTTCATTGTTTCCTTCTGTATGTCCGTCTTTCTCCGTTTTCTCCGGTCCAATTTGTTTGGTTTTGTTTGTTTAAGTTCATTATTATTCATATACGGTCCCCTTCGGCCTAGGCTTCCGGCGACCACGGATTTAGTTGGAGGAAATGTATGGTCCGCCTGCGCCTCCACCTTGCACAGGTAAGATCGTTTGTGACCGTGCTATTTGCAATCGCCACGGCCATGCATTTCTCGGCTTAGTTTTGGGCTTAACACGTTCACGCCGGCGTGCATCACCGGTGGGTCACGCTTGAACTTTCGTTTAGACGCCGCTCACCATCAAAAATATAGTTCGTTTAGTAACTGGAAAAAATTGCCGTATAGTTGACAACTTAAATAATTGAAATTTAACGTATATTGATTGAAAAGAGGTAGTATTTATTTTATTTTATCTCAACATTATAAACATATATTATAGAACTAAAATTTAGTAATAAAAACATAACAATTAAATATTATAAAGTAAACATATTTATTTATGTATATTTCGATGCAATTTTTCAAAGCATTTTATACAGAGTGTTGGCTGGCCCTTACAACGATTACAATACGTGGTTACTTTTTTAGTTTTCTTCGCGGCATACTCTCTACCTTTTTTTTTATATAAACATTTATAACATTCTTTACATCTTTGTCTTGTTTTTCTTGTAGGTCCTTCATACGTACGAAGAAAGTGTGAATCTCTTTTCGACGGTATTTGCTTTTCAATTGCCATTTCTTCACTTCGATAATTATTTTAAAGTATTAATATGTTTATTACCCCAATTTTTATGTATGTACCACGCATTTACGATACAAGTTCCGCATATTAACTGTAGGATAATTTTTCTGTACCATTTCACGGTTTTTCGTAAAGAACTATAATACGAAGACATTTGGTCCGATAAGTCAACACCCTTTTTTGCATCATTATAAAAGAAAACAGTATCTGGCTTTAACTTATTATTTTTTCCTTGAATAATTGTACACATGTCCATTTCATAAATTTAACTCCGTTACGATTTTCCAAACTCATAATGCCACCACGATGTTGTTTTCCTTTTGCCTGTGGCGGTAGAAATTTTCTGTTCATTTTGACAGTACCACAAATAAATGTGTTATTCTCTAAAAGTTCCTCAGCCAAAGGGACACTCGTGTAATAGCTATCTGTACATAGTATGCGGCCCTCAGATAGTAATCCCCTCATCAACTTCATTACAACATCATGTGAACAAGTTTTCGTAATTGGTGTTGCATTTTTTTTTCCAGCATAAATATCAATATTATAAGTGTAGCCTCCAGGAAGAATTTATGTCGCTTGCCTGGGATGTATTGGCGAAAACCGAGACGTCCTCTCCATGGCACCATACTTTCGACGATTACAATAACTTTGCCAGGTCGAATAGCACTTTTGAAGTTATCAACAATGTTTCGAATTTTGTGCAACCGATCTTCAGTTCTGCCTGTGGTATTATCCGAAAAATGTAAAAACTTAAGAATGGATAAAAACGGTCACGTTTCATTGCATTTTTTATGCGTGCGTTCGCATACATGTTTCTGGTAGTCGGACTACACCCATAATAAGCATTATTTTTTTAAGTATTGAGCCTTTTGTTGTTCAGCCACGATGGAGGAGCGAGGGCGGCACGTCTGCACGCTACTGTACTCACGTGTACTCTACTTTTTTTTTTAAAGTTTTAATCCAAACTTAACCGGGTGGGCGTGGGTCGGCGATGCGAACTGGTAAAGCTAACCTAATCTAATAGGGACAGACATACACATACAGTACTCTATCTCTATTTTTTTTTTTTTTTTTTTTTTTTTTTAAGTTTTCGGACTAACCCTTAACTAACCCCAACCTAACCTTATGGGAGAGGGCCTAAGAGGCTAACTGACAAACCTAACTTTAAACCTAACCACAAAACTTAATTCAAACTTAACCGGGCTAGCGTGGACCGGTGAGGTGAACTGTTAAAGCTAACCTAATCTATTAGGGACAGACTATATATACAGCAGTCTCTTTCTATTTTTTTTTTTTTTTTTTTTTTTTTTTTAAGTTTTCGGACTAACCCTTACCTAACCCCAACCTAACCTTATGGGAGAGGGCCTAAGAGACTAACTAGCAAACCTAACTTCAAACATAACTGCAAAACTTAACTCAAACTTAACCGGTCGACTGTGGACCTGCGAGGTGAACTGCTGAAGCTAACCCAACATTACAGGGATAGACTTGTTACGAGCCGAGGGCTAAGGGGCACGGCTGCGGAGCCGAGGATCGGTTGTTTAAGAGTTTTGTTAGTTAAACGGTCGAGCCGTTTGATGGGAAATGTGTGGATGTGCCAATGCTTATTTCATCAATGGGTGCCACTGGAAGGTCAAGGTTTTTGTGGATGTGCCAAAGCTTATTTCATCTCTGGGTGCCACTGGAGGGTTAGAGTTTGTGGATGTGCCAATGCTTATTTCATCAATGGGTGCCACTGGAAGGTTTTTGTGGATGTGCCAAAGCTTATTTCATCAATGGGTGCCACTGGAAGGTTTTTGTGGATGTGCCAGAGCTTATTTCATCTCTGGGTGCCACTGGAATGTTAGTAATTATTGCCTCGTAACTATCGATACACCTTGAGCGGTTAAGATATATCTATTCGGTGGATTGATACTACTGCTTATGATTGGTACAGGAAACAGAATGAATTAAATACGTCTATAATCAAATAATAAAATGTCTATATTCTTTATCTAATCATGAATTACAGTACGTAGATATCGTGGAGTTAAAACCCACGATTACAGTCTTTAACGTTTATAAATACGAATGCTTGAAAGGGAATGCGACCCGATCTTGCTGTCTTTCGACGAATGCGAACTTTGAAATAAATATCGGATAACTGATCGAAAGGGAACTTAACCCGATCTCACTGAGCTTTAGACGAACTTTTGACGATCAATTACAGCGTAAACGCGTAGCTTGACTATTCAGAACTAAGCCGTTAATAAATAAAAGTTGCTCGAAGGGGACTTGAACCCGATCTCGCTGGCATCAGTATGGCTATCTGGCACCGACATGGTACGCAGCTAGTAAGGTCCATACTGATCCTTTAATAAATAGAAGTTGATCGAAAGGGAATGGAACCCGATCTCACTGGCATCAGTATGACTATCTGGCACCGACATGGTACACAGCTAGTAGGTCCATACTGAGCCACGAGAGTAGATTTCATGCCCTTTTTATATCCGAAATGCGGACCAAAAATATGGTGGGGGTACAGAATCTTCCAAGGGAGTCCAAAAGATCGCCCTGAAGCGTTGCGTCATCGCGCCATCGCGGAAGGGGCAGACTTGACTGCATGCACTCTCAATTCCCAAATAAGGGCATAATAGAGGAAACGCAGGAAACAATACTTCCTACGTAACAGACTATATACACAGTAGACTCTTTCTATTTTTTTTTTTTTTTTTTTTTTTTTTAAGTTTTCGGACTAACCCTTAACTAACCCCAACATAACCTGATGGGAGAGGGCCTAAGAGACTAACTAGCAAACCTAACTTTAAACCTAACCGCAAAACTTAACCCAAACCTAACCGCACTTACGTTGGCCGGCGAGGATAACTGCCAAAGCTAACCTAATCTAATAGGGACAGACATATACATACAGTACTATCTTTTAATTTTTTTTTTTTTTTTTTTTTTTTGTAAAGATAGGCTATTGTATGTACGATAGGCTCTTTGGTGAGTAGCTGTATTCTTAAAGCGGAGGATCTAAAGTTACAGTTAAAGCGACGCGTAGTATGCGATAGGCTATAGCAAGTACAGTGGCGGCCACATACTTACGCACAGTTGAGAAAATTAAATATTACTTGCTATATACGAAAATACGTATACGAAATACGAAAATGAATTATATTTCGTACAAGTTTAAAATATACATAATAAGATATGAAAATGGCTTTCCTTAATTTACTATAATTAAAAAGTTTTTTATATTTTTATACGGAAGGGTTAAATTTTCCGCGGACACATACATAATAATGTTTGTTTAAATCATAACTATAATACATAAATATTTCGCACGTAGACCCTTATTTTCGATAACCGCAGCACACCTTGGCGGCATGGATTCGATAAGTCGAGCACATCCGCTAGCAGGTATCGAATTGCACGCTTTCTGTACAATTCGTACGTTCGTCGACACGATTCCACAGCATCTCGATTGGATCGAGATCCGGAGATGTCTGGACGACTTTTGCGGAGTGTTTCGGATCATTATCCGCTCGATAGATCCATTCTTTCGGCACGTATTCTTCGGCGAATGGTAGCAATAGATTTTTTACAATATATTTCCGGCAACGCGTCCGAATAATCGAAACTCATTAAGTCTTGGCTGGACAGTTGCAACACTTGTATTTTCATTCCGAAGCTGTTGCACCAGTCGCCGCTGTTCCGGCGCGACATTGTTTCCTTTACTCATCACAGCACTATTGCAATACGTTTGTATCAGTAATACGACATTACGTAAGTAATTAAAATACTTGATTTCCCGAAATAAGTGAAAGATGTACCGCAGATACGTACATGAAGTTAACGAAGTTAAGAAAAATTATCTCTGATAGTTCCGAGAATATGCCGGGGCATAGAATTGCAATGCTTATACAAAAGTGTTTATATCAAGATGGACCGATAGGGTCCGAATGCTCCTCGATATAAAACGTGTTGGAAATGGGTTTATTAAATAACTCTTTCTCGTTTGGTGATTTTAGCATATACTTTATTAACCACGCACTGAGAGTGACTTCCTTGCTATTGCAATGGTCCGAAGGAACTAAACAGCATCCAAATTAACGGACAGACCCGATGCCCTAAAGCATCGACGACTACTCTCGGTTGTGTGCGGGGCCCTATCGCCTCGTACATAAACAATAGATAAAACATTATAGCCAGAGATGTGAAGCGACTGTATAGGGTATCCCCCTTGCACACGACTATGAAAGATTAATTTTTGTATCGATTTTCAATAAGAAAATCTAACAAAACGATATAAAATAAAGTACTTTTCATTAAACCGAACTGCGTATTATTATTGGTGCGTTACGCGCGAATAGGCTATGGCACGTACATTTAATACGGCAATAATTGCCTTTTATTCGTATCGACTATGGCGCAGGGTATCGCTATCGACGCGTGTATGCACGACACTCTCTCGAACAATATTCTCTTCGGCTTCGCAAGCACTTTTATTCTCTTTCGCAACCCAAACTATTCTCTCTCGATACTACTCGCATTCTGCTCTCTTTCACCTCCCCAACTATTCTCACTCGCGCACGCATCATAACTATTATATTTATCTCAATCCGTGTATTTTTGACTCTCCAAGTGCAGACCCATCTGGTTCTCTTACCATCTACGCTAAGAACGTTGAGACAATTTTGCTACAGCACGATATATTATATTTACTATCACTATATTACTATCACTATCACGCTTATCTTACAACTTTGAGAGGCATAGACAGGACAGGGATAGACTTGTCAGCGTCAGTTTATGTTTAAAGAAAGAAATAGGGCTGAATGGTGGAGTGCTATTCATTCAGGGTTAATTTATGGTAGGAGCTTAGGTTACGGGTGGTCAGAGAGACTGTTTCGAGGATATGCAATCTGGGCGACAGACGATGGCTGGTGGCTCGTCGCCATTCAACTATCGAATGTCCTAAGATTGACTAATTTATGATAGGTCTAGAGTGCGAATTTTTTGCTGGTTTTGGGCAGGTTGGGTCATTCTATTTAAGTTTTTTTTGTACGTTTTTTTTGCAGCTTCAAGTCAGGTTTTTTCTTTTCGTATTCTGTCGAAGGCGTAGGTTCTGCGAGGTTTGAGAGACACAGGCAGGACAGGGACACCCTACTGATGCTTGTTCTATTTTTTTTTTTTTTTTAAGTATCGAGCCTCTTGTTGTTTAGCCACGATGGAGGAGCGAGGGCGGCACGTCTGTACGCTACTGTACTCACGAATACTCTATTTTTTTTTTTAAGTTTTAATCCAAACTTAACCAAGTGGGCGTGGGTTGGTGATGCGAACAGGTGAATCTAACCCAACATTACAGGGATAGACCACATATACAGTATTCTATCTCTATATTTTTTTTTTTTTTTTTTTTTTTTTTAAGTTTTCGGACTAACCCCTACCTAACCCCAACATAACCTGATGGCAGAGGGCCTAAGAGACTAACTAGCAAACCTAACTTTAAACCTAACCACAAAACTTAATTCAAACTTAACCGGGCTAGCGTGGACCGGTGAGGAGAACTGTTAAAGCTAACCTAATCTAATAGGGATACACTACACGTAGATAAGTCTATTATATTTTTTTTTTTTTTTTTTTTTTTTTTAAGTTTTCGGACTAACCCCTAACTAACCCCAACATAACCTGATGGGAGAGGGCCTAAGAGGCTAACTGGCAAACCTAACTTTAAACCTAACCGCAAAACTTAATCCAAACTTAACCGCACTTACGTTGGCCGGCGAGGTGAACTGTTAAAGCTAACCTAATCTAATAGGGACAGACATATACATACAGTAGCCCCCTCTTTTTTTTTTTTTTTTTTTTTTTTTTTTAAGTTTTCGGACTAACCCTTAACTAACCCCAACCTAACCTGTTGGGAGAGGGCCTAAGAGACTAACTAGCAAACCTAACTTCAAACATAACTGCAAAACTTAATCCAAACTTAACCGCACTTACGTTGGCCGGCGAGGTGAACTGTTAAAGCTAACCTAATCTACTAGGGACAGACATATACATACAGTAATCTATTATAATTTTTTTTTTTTTTTTTTTTTTTTTTTAAGTTTTGGGACTAACCCCAACATAACTTTTCCCTAACCCACCGGACGGTCCTCCCGAACAAGGTTATGTCTGGGTTATGTTGGGGTTATGTTGGGATATGTCTTTAGTTTTTTTTCCTTTTCTTTTTTTTTAATGTCTGGGTTATGTTGGGACTTGTTAACTGCTTTTTCTTTTGAATGTCTGGGTTATGTTCGGACCTGATTATTGATTTTCTTTTGAATTTCTGGGTTATGTTGGGACTTGTTAACTGCTATTTCTTTTGAATGTCTGGTTAGGTTAGGTTAGGTTAGGTTAGATTAGGTTAGGTTAGGTTAGGTTAGGTTAGGTTAGGTTAGGTTAGGTTAGGTTAGGTTAGGTTAGGTTAGGTTAGGTTAGGTTAGGTTAGGTTAGGTTAGGTTAGGTTAGGTTAGGTTAGGTTAGGTTAGGTTAGGTTAGGTTAGGTTAGGTTAGGTTAGGTTAGGTTAGGTTAGGTTAGGTTAGGTTAGGTTAGGTTAGGTTAGGTTAGGTTAGGTTAGGTTAGGTTAGGTTAGGTTAGGTTAGGTTAGGTTAGGTTAGGTTAGGTTAGGTTAGGTTAGGTTAGGTTAGGTTAGGTTAGGTTAGGTTAGGTTAGGTTAGGTTAGGTTAGGTTAGGTTAGGTTAGGTTAGGTTAGGTTAGGTTAGGTTAGGTTAGGTTAGGTTAGGTTAGGTTAGGTTAGGTTAGGTTAGGTTAGGTTAGGTTAGGTTAGGTTAGGTTAGGTTAGGTTAGGTTAGGTTAGGTTAGGTTAGGTTAGGTTAGGTTAGGTTAGGTTAGGTTAGGTTAGGTTAGGTTAGGTTAGGTTAGGTTAGGTTAGGTTAGGTTAGGTTAGGTTAGGTTAGGTTAGGTTAGGTTAGGTTAGGTTAGGTTAGGTTAGGTTAGGTTAGGTTAGGTTAGGTTAGGTTAGGTTAGGTTAGGTTAGGTTAGGTTAGGTTAGGTTAGGTTAGGTTAGGTTAGGTTAGGTTAGGTTAGGTTAGGTTAGGTTAGGTTAGGTTAGGTTAGGTTAGGTTAGGTTAGGTTAGGTTAGGTTAGGTTAGGTTAGGTTAGGTTAGGTTAGGTTAGGTTAGGTTAGGTTAGGTTAGGTTAGGTTAGGTTAGGTTAGGTTAGGTTAGGTTAGGTTAGGTTAGGTTAGGTTAGGTTAGGTTAGGTTAGGTTAGGTTAGGTTAGGTTAGGTTAGGTTAGGTTAGGTTAGGTTAGGTTAGGTTAGGTTAGGTTAGGTTAGGTTAGGTTAGGTTAGGTTAGGTTAGGTTAGGTTAGGTTAGGTTAGGTTAGGTTAGGTTAGGTTAGGTTAGGTTAGGTTAGGTTAGGTTAGGTTAGGTTAGGTTAGGTTAGGTTAGGTTAGGTTAGGTTAGGTTAGGTTAGGTTAGGTTAGGTTAGGTTAGGTTAGGTTAGGTTAGGTTAGGTTAGGTTAGGTTAGGTTAGGTTAGGTTAGGTTAGGTTAGGTTAGGTTAGGTTAGGTTAGGTTAGGTTAGGTTAGGTTAGGTTAGGTTAGGTTAGGTTAGGTTAGGTTAGGTTAGGTTAGGTTAGGTTAGGTTAGGTTAGGTTAGGTTAGGTTAGGTTAGGTTAGGTTAGGTTAGGTTAGGTTAGGTTAGGTTAGGTTAGGTTAGGTTAGGTTAGGTTAGGTTAGGTTAGGTTAGGTTAGGTTAGGTTAGGTTAGGTTAGGTTAGGTTAGGTTAGGTTAGGTTAGGTTAGGTTAGGTTAGGTTAGGTTAGGTTAGGTTAGGTTAGGTTAGGTTAGGTTAGGTTAGGTTAGGTTAGGTTAGGTTAGGTTAGGTTAGGTTAGGTTAGGTTAGGTTAGGTTAGGTTAGGTTAGGTTAGGTTAGGTTAGGTTAGGTTAGGTTAGGTTAGGTTAGGTTAGGTTAGGTTAGGTTAGGTTAGGTTAGGTTAGGTTAGGTTAGGTTAGGTTAGGTTAGGTTAGGTTAGGTTAGGTTAGGTTAGGTTAGGTTAGGTTAGGTTAGGTTAGGTTAGGTTAGGTTAGGTTAGGTTAGGTTAGGTTAGGTTAGGTTAGGTTAGGTTAGGTTAGGTTAGGTTAGGTTAGGTTAGGTTAGGTTAGGTTAGGTTAGGTTAGGTTAGGTTAGGTTAGGTTAGGTTAGGTTAGGTTAGGTTAGGTTAGGTTAGGTTAGGTTAGGTTAGGTTAGGTTAGGTTAGGTTAGGTTAGGTTAGGTTAGGTTAGGTTAGGTTAGGTTAGGTTAGGTTAGGTTAGGTTAGGTTAGGTTAGGTTAGGTTAGGTTAGGTTAGGTTAGGTTAGGTTAGGTTAGGTTAGGTTAGGTTAGGTTAGGTTAGGTTAGGTTAGGTTAGGTTAGGTTAGGTTAGGTTAGGTTAGGTTAGGTTAGGTTAGGTTAGGTTAGGTTAGGTTAGGTTAGGTTAGGTTAGGTTAGGTTAGGTTAGGTTAGGTTAGGTTAGGTTAGGTTAGGTTAGGTTAGGTTAGGTTAGGTTAGGTTAGGTTAGGTTAGGTTAGGTTAGGTTAGGTTAGGTTAGGTTAGGTTAGGTTAGGTTAGGTTAGGTTAGGTTAGGTTAGGTTAGGTTAGGTTAGGTTAGGTTAGGTTAGGTTAGGTTAGGTTAGGTTAGGTTAGGTTAGGTTAGGTTAGGTTAGGTTAGGTTAGGTTAGGTTAGGTTAGGTTAGGTTAGGTTAGGTTAGGTTAGGTTAGGTTAGGTTAGGTTAGGTTAGGTTAGGTTAGGTTAGGTTAGGTTAGGTTAGGTTAGGTTAGGTTAGGTTAGGTTAGGTTAGGTTAGGTTAGGTTAGGTTAGGTTAGGTTAGGTTAGGTTAGGTTAGGTTAGGTTAGGTTAGGTTAGGTTAGGTTAGGTTAGGTTAGGTTAGGTTAGGTTAGGTTAGGTTAGGTTAGGTTAGGTTAGGTTAGGTTAGGTTAGGTTAGGTTAGGTTAGGTTAGGTTAGGTTAGGTTAGGTTAGGTTAGGTTAGGTTAGGTTAGGTTAGGTTAGGTTAGGTTAGGTTAGGTTAGGTTAGGTTAGGTTAGGTTAGGTTAGGTTAGGTTAGGTTAGGTTAGGTTAGGTTAGGTTAGGTTAGGTTAGGTTAGGTTAGGTTAGGTTAGGTTAGGTTAGGTTAGGTTAGGTTAGGTTAGGTTAGGTTAGGTTAGGTTAGGTTAGGTTAGGTTAGGTTAGGTTAGGTTAGGTTAGGTTAGGTTAGGTTAGGTTAGGTTAGGTTAGGTTAGGTTAGGTTAGGTTAGGTTAGGTTAGGTTAGGTTAGGTTAGGTTAGGTTAGGTTAGGTTAGGTTAGGTTAGGTTAGGTTAGGTTAGGTTAGGTTAGGTTAGGTTAGGTTAGGTTAGGTTAGGTTAGGTTAGGTTAGGTTAGGTTAGGTTAGGTTAGGTTAGGTTAGGTTAGGTTAGGTTAGGTTAGGTTAGGTTAGGTTAGGTTAGGTTAGGTTAGGTTAGGTTAGGTTAGGTTAGGTTAGGTTAGGTTAGGTTAGGTTAGGTTAGGTTAGGTTAGGTTAGGTTAGGTTAGGTTAGGTTAGGTTAGGTTAGGTTAGGTTAGGTTAGGTTAGGTTAGGTTAGGTTAGGTTAGGTTAGGTTAGGTTAGGTTAGGTTAGGTTAGGTTAGGTTAGGTTAGGTTAGGTTAGGTTAGGTTAGGTTAGGTTAGGTTAGGTTAGGTTAGGTTAGGTTAGGTTAGGTTAGGTTAGGTTAGGTTAGGTTAGGTTAGGTTAGGTTAGGTTAGGTTAGGTTAGGTTAGGTTAGGTTAGGTTAGGTTAGGTTAGGTTAGGTTAGGTTAGGTTAGGTTAGGTTAGGTTAGGTTAGGTTAGGTTAGGTTAGGTTAGGTTAGGTTAGGTTAGGTTAGGTTAGGTTAGGTTAGGTTAGGTTAGGTTAGGTTAGGTTAGGTTAGGTTAGGTTAGGTTAGGTTAGGTTAGGTTAGGTTAGGTTAGGTTAGGTTAGGTTAGGTTAGGTTAGGTTAGGTTAGGTTAGGTTAGGTTAGGTTAGGTTAGGTTAGGTTAGGTTAGGTTAGGTTAGGTTAGGTTAGGTTAGGTTAGGTTAGGTTAGGTTAGGTTAGGTTAGGTTAGGTTAGGTTAGGTTAGGTTAGGTTAGGTTAGGTTAGGTTAGGTTAGGTTAGGTTAGGTTAGGTTAGGTTAGGTTAGGTTAGGTTAGGTTAGGTTAGGTTAGGTTAGGTTAGGTTAGGTTAGGTTAGGTTAGGTTAGGTTAGGTTAGGTTAGGTTAGGTTAGGTTAGGTTAGGTTAGGTTAGGTTAGGTTAGGTTAGGTTAGGTTAGGTTAGGTTAGGTTAGGTTAGGTTAGGTTAGGTTAGGTTAGGTTAGGTTAGGTTAGGTTAGGTTAGGTTAGGTTAGGTTAGGTTAGGTTAGGTTAGGTTAGGTTAGGTTAGGTTAGGTTAGGTTAGGTTAGGTTAGGTTAGGTTAGGTTAGGTTAGGTTAGGTTAGGTTAGGTTAGGTTAGGTTAGGTTAGGTTAGGTTAGGTTAGGTTAGGTTAGGTTAGGTTAGGTTAGGTTAGGTTAGGTTAGGTTAGGTTAGGTTAGGTTAGGTTAGGTTAGGTTAGGTTAGGTTAGGTTAGGTTAGGTTAGGTTAGGTTAGGTTAGGTTAGGTTAGGTTAGGTTAGGTTAGGTTAGGTTAGGTTAGGTTAGGTTAGGTTAGGTTAGGTTAGGTTAGGTTAGGTTAGGTTAGGTTAGGTTAGGTTAGGTTAGGTTAGGTTAGGTTAGGTTAGGTTAGGTTAGGTTAGGTTAGGTTAGGTTAGGTTAGGTTAGGTTAGGTTAGGTTAGGTTAGGTTAGGTTAGGTTAGGTTAGGTTAGGTTAGGTTAGGTTAGGTTAGGTTAGGTTAGGTTAGGTTAGGTTAGGTTAGGTTAGGTTAGGTTAGGTTAGGTTAGGTTAGGTTAGGTTAGGTTAGGTTAGGTTAGGTTAGGTTAGGTTAGGTTAGGTTAGGTTAGGTTAGGTTAGGTTAGGTTAGGTTAGGTTAGGTTAGGTTAGGTTAGGTTAGGTTAGGTTAGGTTAGGTTAGGTTAGGTTAGGTTAGGTTAGGTTAGGTTAGGTTAGGTTAGGTTAGGTTAGGTTAGGTTAGGTTAGGTTAGGTTAGGTTAGGTTAGGTTAGGTTAGGTTAGGTTAGGTTAGGTTAGGTTAGGTTAGGTTAGGTTAGGTTAGGTTAGGTTAGGTTAGGTTAGGTTAGGTTAGGTTAGGTTAGGTTAGGTTAGGTTAGGTTAGGTTAGGTTAGGTTAGGTTAGGTTAGGTTAGGTTAGGTTAGGTTAGGTTAGGTTAGGTTAGGTTAGGTTAGGTTAGGTTAGGTTAGGTTAGGTTAGGTTAGGTTAGGTTAGGTTAGGTTAGGTTAGGTTAGGTTAGGTTAGGTTAGGTTAGGTTAGGTTAGGTTAGGTTAGGTTAGGTTAGGTTAGGTTAGGTTAGGTTAGGTTAGGTTAGGTTAGGTTAGGTTAGGTTAGGTTAGGTTAGGTTAGGTTAGGTTAGGTTAGGTTAGGTTAGGTTAGGTTAGGTTAGGTTAGGTTAGGTTAGGTTAGGTTAGGTTAGGTTAGGTTAGGTTAGGTTAGGTTAGGTTAGGTTAGGTTAGGTTAGGTTAGGTTAGGTTAGGTTAGGTTAGGTTAGGTTAGGTTAGGTTAGGTTAGGTTAGGTTAGGTTAGGTAGGTTAGGTTAGGTTAGGTTAGGTTAGGTTAGGTTAGGTTAGGTTAGGTTAGGTTAGGTTAGGTTAGGTTAGGTTAGGTTAGGTTAGGTTAGGTTAGGTTAGGTTAGGTTAGGTTAGGTTAGGTTAGGTTAGGTTAGGTTAGGTTAGGTTAGGTTAGGTTAGGTTAGGTTAGGTTAGGTTAGGTTAGGTTAGGTTAGGTTAGGTTAGGTTAGGTTAGGTTAGGTTAGGTTAGGTTAGGTTAGGTTAGGTTAGGTTAGGTTAGGTTAGGTTAGGTTAGGTTAGGTTAGGTTAGGTTAGGTTAGGTTAGGTTAGGTTAGGTTAGGTTAGGTTAGGTTAGGTTAGGTTAGGTTAGGTTAGGTTAGGTTAGGTTAGGTTAGGTTAGGTTAGGTTAGGTTAGGTTAGGTTAGGTTAGGTTAGGTTAGGTTAGGTTAGGTTAGGTTAGGTTAGGTTAGGTTAGGTTAGGTTAGGTTAGGTTAGGTTAGGTTAGGTTAGGTTAGGTTAGGTTAGGTTAGGTTAGGTTAGGTTAGGTTAGGTTAGGTTAGGTTAGGTTAGGTTAGGTTAGGTTAGGTTAGGTTAGGTTAGGTTAGGTTAGGTTAGGTTAGGTTAGGTTAGGTTAGGTTAGGTTAGGTTAGGTTAGGTTAGGTTAGGTTAGGTTAGGTTAGGTTAGGTTAGGTTAGGTTAGGTTAGGTTAGGTTAGGTTAGGTTAGGTTAGGTTAGGTTAGGTTAGGTTAGGTTAGGTTAGGTTAGGTTAGGTTAGGTTAGGTTAGGTTAGGTTAGGTTA